>MU223565.1:488141-512110 GCA_018584345.1 Thuja plicata | reverse complement strand
GAGACAACTGTTTCTTTTCAAGAAACTCTTCACTCTCTTTCCATGGTTTTCTATAAATTGGACCTCTTTTTCTTCATTAGAGAGGATGATTTTGGAGAGCATCAAATCTATAGTCATTTTTTGCATCAAATTTTTCATGTTTCAAGCTTAAATTTGCATAATTAGGCTATTTTTAATTGGAATTAAAGAAATAATACTTTCATTTATAATTCATTTCTATGTCTAACATTTCAATTTGATGCTTTCAAGCTTTCTAGATTAATGGCAAATTCAATTCTAGCTTAAAGGCAATTTCTTTCATAAATTACAAGCACTCTCATTTCTAGATTAAAAGCATTTGATTTTCTTAGATTAATTGCATTTTGCTTCCATATCTTAGTTGCAATTCATTCTTAGATTAGTTTCAATTTACTTTCATAGCTTAATTGCTTCTCAATTCATAGAATAAGAGCATTTCTCTCATAGACTAGTTGCAAATTTCATAAGATTAACGACAATTCTTCTTTTTATTGCATTCTAGAAATCCTCCATGTTAGCAGTTGTCAGGTTGTTGGCTCTCATTCTGAGGGTAAACTCAACATCCCCAACTGATTAGGAGGCAACAAGTCACCTTAATTGAATTTTCAGAACAAACAATTCATGTTTGTCTTTGTGAATTGAACGATTGTGTAAAGACTATGTTGTGTTTGTGTCGAATTTAGAGGTCCACATTCAGCATATAATAGTAAGATACTTGTTTGGAATTGTTGTCAAAGGGAGAGAGGTTATCCATATTATCACATTCTTCAAAAATGGGAGAGAGATTGTCCATTATCACATTACTCCAACAGTGAGAGATTATATCCTTAGGGAGAGAGATTGTATGGAAAGACTATACAAAGGGAGAGATTGTATGGAAAGACTATATAAAGGGAGAGTTGCAGAAAAGAGAAAAAGACATCAAAAGAGAAGAACAATAAAGGAAGAGAAATTGATACAAGGAGAGAACACAACACATCAGAAGAGGAAAGATAAAGAGCTGAAAGAATCAAATTTAAGCTAAAACAGAGCTCACCGATGGTCAGACATTCTTATCAGTTATCAGAACAAAAAGATTGGTAGTTTGATGAATCTCAATTGTTGTATTTCATATTGTATTAGAAATAGTATAGTGTGATAATATAGTATGTTTCCATCAATGCCAAAGGGAGAGATTGGTGACATGTAACTGATTGAATGTTTGATAATGTTAATTTGAAGATAATGCAAGTCATTAAATCAGTTAATGGATTGTATTATCATTGATGTCAACTTGATATCATATGTACGGTCATGTACATAATGCCAAAGACTTTAGAGAACCAAAGGAACCAAGGTTATTCTTTCAGAAATACACAAAATTCATGTATTCACTAAGTGACAAACAACACCAACAGAGTGCACACCGATGGACAGAGAAAAGAACAGTCATAGTGATATCTGATGATCAGAAGAACAATATTGCCTGAAGAAGAAAAACCACAGAGTGCCCGATGAGAAAAGTTAGAATGTTTCCCAATGAGTAAATTTCCAATTATTCCTAACGGATGGAGATCACAAAGCTATCTAGAGTTTCATCGACGGATCAATCAGTTTTCACCAACGACTAATTGCAGTGGTGACCAATAGAACAGAGAGTTTAGAAAATGACAAAATATCTAGCTGGCAAAGCTAAATAAAGACTTAACTGGTTGTCTACTTTGTTTTATTCGACCAAAGATAAGTGATTGATTTAAAGATGATTTGTACAGTTATCAAGAAGATATCTACAAGATAAATCAAGAGTTATGCTTTAAATCTAATTGGGTGGATTGTTTATCATGCCAAGAATCAAGAACCAAGAAATAATGAATATTATGTCTATATAAGAGACGAGCTTAATTCATTTTTGAATGAGATTAAGGGGAGTGAATAAAAAGAGGATGCTGAAGAGAAATTGATGAAGAACAGATTCTTGCAGTACTGATCAAACAAGATGAAGGAAGAGCTAAGGAATTCTATAGACACAGCCAAACAGTGAGCACAACATCATAGAGCATAAAGTGTGGAGCACAAGGATTAAATTGATACATTGGTCAGAGAGGTAATGTACTTAAATAGATCTAAAAATCTGCAATTCAAGTTGCAATATGAATAGGTCATAGTGTTTTAGTTTAACCATTGAAGCATCAAGTCTCTTAACCAAGTAGGACTTAATAGTCTTCTATATATTGAGGTACATCTCAAGGAGTGCCAAAAAGGTTGATTCATGAAAGTAGCATTGGAATTTCCCGATACCTATTGATGGTCTAAGAAGGAGGCTGATTCAAGGATGGTAGCAATAGATGCCTAATACTAAGTGACAACCTCTATGTATAAAATCCTCTAACAAGGTCACACTTAATAGTGTGTTTGTAAAATTTAACAAGGTTGGCTCCTAATAGGGCTCACTTCAAAAGAGTGAAAATTTGGGGTACCGATCCTAGTGGTTTTTCCCTTAATAGGGTTTCCACATTAAAATCCATGTGTTATGTGTTTATGGTTTATCACTTTACTATTTTACATTTTCACATATGCATTTATGGGTTTACTGGTATACTCCACTTATTTACTGAGTTTTGGTTAATAGTTATACTACTTATCAGTAATCAAGGAGAATAAGCATTGACAAAGAAAACCGATAGACAATTAATCATTATTAGTATTTCATGGCATGCATCTTGTAGGGAAATCATAATCTAAGATTTATTGATTAAGTTGTTAAAGTTTTAAGGATAAATTTTGAGGCCACTAATTCACCCCCCCTCTTAGTTATTACTAACACTTAGGCCATACCTAGAACCTCTTCACTAAATCAAGATTCTTGTCTATCCCAAAGTGTCCTGACAAACTCCAACAGTGTTTTTGTTTAACAATATTCTCCATCATTGAACATATAGGTATACACAATTGACTACCCTTAAAAAGTAAACCTTCTTGGATAATAAATTCTGAATATTCAGTGTGATACCTATCCCCTAACTCCATGAAAACTTAACAAGCTTCCTTAAAATCTTCATCTTCTCACTACATATCCTTCAAAGCAGAAATGCCCAGACTTTCCAACCGAACTTCTTGAACAAGTAGATTCCTCCTACTGAGAGCATCAAAAAATTTATCAGCCACCCCTTTCTTGTGCTTGACGATGAAGGTGAAATCTTGGAGATATTCCATCCATTTCAAGTGCCTCTGATTCAATTTCTCCTATCTATTCAGAAAACTCAAGGCATGATTGTTAGTATAAACAACAAACTCCTATGGTAATAAGTAATGTCTCCACTTTCTTAGGCATTGAACCATATCATACATATCTAAATCATAACTATGATACTTTTTATTTTCCTCATTGAGTTTTTCACTAAAGAATGCCACAATTTTACCCTCTTGGCTCAAAACACCATGAATAACCCTCTTGCTTGCATCACATTCTATAATAAAAATATTATGGAAATTAGGAAGGACTAGTATAGGTTTTTGTGCAACCCTTATTTTCAAATACTCAAAATATTTGTGTGCATCATCATTCCAAAAAAAGTGACACTTTCTACCTCCCTTTATGGTATCAATCATTGGTGCACTAACCCCACTAAAATTATTAATGAACTTTCTATAAAAAATAGCAAGCCCATGAAAACTATTTACCTCACTAGTTGATTTACGAGTTGGCCAATTCAAAATGGCTTCAACTTTGGAGGGCTCCATTTTCAAGTTGCCCTTTATTTTTAGTTGGAGTTAGGGTTAAAGTTAGCTTAAGATTAGGGTTAAGAGTTGGTTAAGATTAAATTTTCCATTCAAAAATAAAGTTTAGGGCAGAGTTATATATTCGAATAAAAACAAATATGCTCTACTTTGATATGTGACAAGAATCTGAATAATGAAGAATTAAAGACAAGAGGGTCGGTGTCTCCCTATGAACTATAACCTTGATTAAGAATGACCGATTGTATTGGGGAGGTAATCCAGAAGAAAATTGAAGACCCAGACAATCGTGAATTGAAAAAATAGAAAGGATCATTGGAACCCAGATGAGATCTACTGGACAGAAAAAAAAAGATGGATTTTGTTAATACTATTAACATCCCAAATCTTCGCTTGTGTTGTAGGGGTAAACTAGATACCACTTGGATAAAGGAAGGGTTTTCATCTATAGAAGAATTTTAACTAGTCTCTAATCCAAAGGAATGATAAGATGGTGTTTAGAAACTAGAGACCTCCTCTCCAAAAAAAAAAATTTCCAAAGGAAGCCACACTCTGGTCATACCTCAATGATGATACCCAATCATAAATCTAATACACAGAAGAACCAATTCAAACTAGATGCAAGGGTTAAGAATTTTGAGCACCCTTTCATCAATAGATGGGATTACCAAACTTTCATTATCCATAACACTTTGATGGAAGAAAGATGGAACCAATGCCAAAAGTTTGGATTATTTTCTAAGTGAAGAGGATTAGGGAAATCGATTAAGAATATTGTGAAATGGTAGAATCGAGAATATTCTAGCCAGGTAAGTATTTCTACCCTACCAAATAACTTTGTTTTTTATAAATTGTAAAGAAGAATCAATGAAAAAGGAATTTTTGTTTGGAGAATCAATATTTCATAAAGGCTTCAGTATTCACTTCATATATTGGAAGTTGAATTTTAATACAAAACTATATAAACCTAAAACATTTCCTAAATGGATTATATTATACTATCTAATTGTAGAGATGTTACATATGGAAACCCTAGAAAAAATTTGAAATTCATTAGGGTCTTTAATGTGGGTGGAGGAAAACTTTGACGACTGCAAAGAGGTCAAAATGATAATATACATAGGCATGGATGCAAAAACTCCAGAGACATTGGAAATAATCACAGATAAGGAAACATACTTAATTAAACCTAAGTTTTATACTGGCCCTATCTTTGGAAACATAATCACAAAATAGAGTAAGATGGTGACTGGTAATGTGAATACCAATAGTAATACATTGTTCCAACAAGAGAAGGGAATAAATATAGAATTTAACATGGATCTAGGAGGACTTATCATAGAAAATTTAGTTGTATCCCAGGAACCTATCGAGATTACATAGGCAATAGAACATAAGGATGTGTTAGAAAGAATCATGAAGAACAAAATAGTATTGAACCAATTGTTAGATGACATTGACTCTTTCTAGAAAGAGGTAAGGAAAGAATTGGCTTGTTTAGATAAAGTTAATGAAGGAAACATCTCAGAGAAAGAGAGAAATAAGGACAAAAAGGAGCAGGAAGGAGTAAACAACATAAAGGAAGGAGAAATTCAAGAGATTGAAGAGGAAGAGAAAATCCCTAAAGAATTGGAAGAAGACTATAATATGATGGGTATTAATCAACCCATGGAAGAGGAATATGAGGTAGAAGATGAGAGAAACCTAAAAATAGAAAAAGAGAAATTGGAGATAATCAATAGAATCATAGAATTAGATGTGAGAGATCTGGAGGAGGATGTAGAAAGTTGGAATGAAGAGATATGAAAAGGAGAAGGAAACATGAATCTAGTAAGATTAGGTGTGGTCCCTAATTTCCCTAAAAAAGAGAGTCAAAATTGTGGGAAAATAACAAAAAAGAGAGGTAGGAAATCACTAAATAAAATAAGAGAAATAGCTGGGTAAACAAATGATCAGACCAAAATCACCTCTCATTTATGCAGGAAAGGGGAAGTACCTTCCCAAGGAAAAATCAGGGTCACTACCTGGAATATTAGGGGTCTAAATGCCCCTAAAAAGTAGTTCTTATTGAAGCATTGTTTATAAACTATAAAATTCAAAAATAATTATGATATAAGAGACTAAGCTAAATGAAGAGATGAAACATTTTAGTAAAAAGTTAGGAATATGGAAAACTCAAAATATATCAGTATAAGGGGTAGTCAGAGGTATGGTAATAATTTGGGACCCCAAGAGAGTTAGCTCTGAAAAAATTATAAGAAAAACACATTTGCACCAGGACTAGGTTAGAAGTATGAGAAAATTATTATGTTTCTTCCTTATCAACATATATGGCTCTATAAGAACAAATAGCAAAAGAGAAGTTTGTACTGAAGTGGAAACTTTTTTGAGATAGAATACAAAATAAATTTTATAATTGGAGGAGTATTTAATGCAATAGAGAATATTACTAAGAAAAGTGGGGGCATTCAACATGAATCACAAGCACACAAGAATTATAGAGATTGGATCACAAACAAAAATGATGGATATTGAAACAAGAAATGACAGTTTTACTTGGAATAATAGAAGGAAGGGGTCCAAAATGTTTTGCTTCACATCTAACTTAAAATTATTAAAACCAAGAAAATTACAATGGAACATAGAGCATTTCAAGAATATATTCACAGAAAAATAAGTAATAGAAGATGAGATACATAATTTGAATGAAAGTATAATCAAAGAGGGAATGAATCTAGATAAATGAAACACAAAAAAAGAGTTTCTCAACAAGTACAAAGAAGTCTTAACAAAAGAAGAGATTTTATGGAAACAAAAATTGAGGGAAATGTGGTTGGCAAAGGGAGAAAAAAATTCAAAATTCTTCCACAATAGTACTAAACAAAGGAGAAATATCAATATAATCACCAGAATAAAAGGAGAAAGGGGATTTTGATTTGTCGTGACCGATCGTATAGTTTTCTTCAATTTGTGGGGTTCAAGGAAACACCCTCAAATAATTTTTTGGTTAACTCGTCAAGCCTTTTTTGGGTTGAATCATCAAGAATTTCCCTAGGTTGACCCATAAAGAAAGTTTTAGGATTAGGGTTTTTCTATAAGAAAAATGGTGTTAGGGTTATGGCTTGTTAGAGTGAAGATGTATTGTAGCATTTTGTGGTGGTATTGAGGTGCAAGGGTTCACTGGTTGTAATCAGTTGAAATTACATAATATAATAATGGACTCTCTGTTTGGTGGGCATAGCCCAAGATTGGGTGAACCATGTTATATTTGTGTCTTGTTTTTCTACTTATGTGTGCTTTATTCCTTTGCAGTATTGATTATATTTGCATGTAATTATTAGATTTATGTCTTATAATCCTAACAAGTGGTATCAGAGTGGGTTGTTTTCAATTATCCTCTATGGGAAGGTCTCACAGTTGAGTGGGAGTATCATGGTTGAGTAGGAGTAATGGCAAACAAGGGTAAGTTGAAGTTTGAGAAGTTTAATGGGAAGAAATTTCATTTATGGAAAATGAAAATGAAGGACTATCTCTATGAGAAGGATTTATGGAGGCCATTGAGAGGAAAATCCAAGCAACTAACAAGAATGTTTGATGAGGATTGGGATATTTTGGATAGAAAGGCACTTGGTAGTATTTGTTTATGTTGGAATTTTTGTAATAACTTAGGAAAGTTATGTACTAAGAGGGGAGGGGTGAATCAGGATCCTTAAAATTTTTAACTATACACACTGATCAATTACCTATTTGAATACATTACATAAAATAAACATAAAGTAATTAACTCAAATCATAAAATCTCCAACACATAACAAAGATATTTTGGTTATGCATAAATCCTTAGTTAGAGGATAAAAGTGCGGTGGGGATGACACCCATAATGCTTCACTACTACAGTATAAAGGTTTCTCGGTTAGAGCTGCAATGTTAGATACTTATGTTAGCTTACCCTATTAGGAGTATTATACTCGGTTAAGAGTACAAAAGAATTATTCAGTATACCTCATTAAAGGATTTTAAAATCTCAAATCTAAGAGATGTACCTGGTTAAAGTATTTACAAAATATAAAGACCTGTTAGGTCCTACCCACAAGTTGGATTTGTACTTCTCTAATTTAAACAAAATTCAATTCAAATTTTTGATAGAAATACATCAATCAAATTTTTTCTATAATCATTGTTCTCTATAAATATATTATCTTGTTCTACACTCGGTAGCCTAGTATCATAAGCTCTGCTTCATTCTGCATACCTCTCCTTTTCTTCTCTTTGCATCAACTTCATCAACTCTTCAAATTTAGTAAAAATAACATGATTTCCAACATCAAAAACAACAACAACATCATGCTCAATCTTCAAACTGATCTCTTATATGATTTTTGGGTGGTTAACTATGACTTAGGTGGTTAACCAGGTCTAGGGTAACATGAATCAATAGTGGAGATTAAGTGGTTAAACTTAGGTTACATATCCAATGTCGTATGCCTTATAAAACTTCATTTGTGGATCTACCTCATGATCATGTCTAATCATGTGTTTGGAGTCCCAATGACTCAACTAACACTTGCCTTGAATTTTGTGCCATGTATCCTGCTCGGTGTCCAAATTCAATGCATCTAATTTCAAATAAATTGTCAGCTCTGTAATATTTGGTAACATGCTTGTGCTTACTTGGTAAACTTGTGCTCTCTTCTTAGTATCTATGAGTGGTCAATAACTGTCTTTACATGACTCAGTATATGTATCTTTCTTGGTTCTTGATAATTTCTCAGTTCTTGATGGCTATCTCAGTTGCCTTTATTGACCGTGTCTCCTTTATTATATGACTTACTTGCTTTGGTTACACTCACTGATATATGACTTTGTAGAAAAATAATGATAAAAAATCTCTTTAGGAGTAACAATTAATGCTAGGCACAATTGGTGGAATTTAATATTACAAAAGTGAAGACAACTAAAGATTTGATGGAAACCCTAGTGAATTTATATGAAAACCCTTCTACTTTGAATAAGGTATTTCTGATGAAGCATTTATTTAATATGAAAATGGTAGAAGGTGGGTCAACTGTTGATCACTTAAATGAGTTTAATACATATACCAGTCAATTATCTTCGATTAATGTCAATTTTGATGAAGAAATTAAGGCTCTTTTGATTCTGTGTTCTTTTCCTAAAAGTTGGAATGGCTTGGTAATGGTTGTTAGTAACTCTATTTCTAGTTCAAATACCCTAAAATTTGATGATGTTGTTTGTGTTATTCTGAGTGAGGAAATTTGTAGGAAAATCTGAGGTGGATCCACATCAAGTAGTGTTTTGATTATAAAAAGTAGAGGCATACCAAAGGAGAGAGGAAACAATACTAGAAGTCATGGGAAATCATGCGAAAAATCAAAGGGTAAGAGGTCTCAATATAGAGGACCAAATGATTGCTGGTATTATGGGAAACTAGGTCATAAGAAGAAAGATTACTAATCTTAGAAGAATAAGGAAGGAGACAAACAAGAAGGCAATAAGGAGGCAAATGTGGTAATTAATAAATCTAAAGAGGATGTTTTACTTCTTTCCCTTGAAAATGTTTGTTGCATGATTTCAAGTAGTGTCTTGAAAAAATCCGCACTTGTAATTGTTTCAGTCTTTCTTCTCTATGTAAAGTGTAAATTGAACCTTGAACCTTGAACCTTCTAGGTTCAAACTTCAAATTAAAATTAGTGTCTACTCCTGAGAAAGAAGATGGTTTCTTCCTTTTCTCCTTGTCAAAATGAATCCTACATCATGAACCTTGAACCTTGAACCCGACAGTTGTTTGGTTCAAAGTTCAAGTGACACCTTGCCCCACTCATGCCATCGCAAAGTCTTTCCACTTGTCATTGAGTTTATGATTGTTGAACCTTTGAACTTCGAACCTTCAAAGTTTCTTGGTTCAATGTTCAAAGGTTTAGTCATCTTTGTCTTTACATAAGTCCAATCAGGTTGGTCAGTGTAATTCGTTGGATTTATAATTAACCTCAAACTTTGAACCCTTCTTTTTCATGATTTAAAGTTAAAATTTGAGCATGTGAAATGTGAAGTCCAAATTTATAGTGCCGAAATCTCAAGTCATGATTGCCAAAGTGACCAAAAAGATGGGTATTTAATACATCATGATGAAAGTGATAGGAAAGTTAAAGAATGGTGTGCATGCAAAGTATATTTCACAATTAAAGGTGGGGACTACCATTAAATCAAGGCATGTTGCCATAAATGAAGGTATTGCAGCTGAGTAATGATTTTTTTTAAAAATAGTTTCTTCCACCTCACTTGCTATTCATACTGCACAAGTTCATGGATGTCTTGATGAAAGGAAATCTGGAAGTGAGGTAATTTCTTTTATCAAAAGTTGAAAGTGAGAATCACAGTGAGTTTCATGATAATATTCTAAGCATTTTCTCATTATTAAAGCTTCCTGATCTAAATTTAAAATTTTCCAAAGCATTTCCTTTTATTTTCTGCCTTCTTAGAATTCTTTCCATTCCAATTATGTCCTCTTCTAAGCTAAAATCCATAAAAGAAAATAATTCCACTCTAATAACCAGTTGTCTTCCAGAAATGGGAGATACACTATTAAAAGATATCAATATAAAACAATTATTGGGTAGGTTCAAAGAGGTAGAGGCCAAATCAATGGAAACCGAGATTGTAGAGAGTAGATTGTTGGAAGTAGTAGGATTTCCCAAAGTGGTACCTTGTCTAGAGCTAGTAATGGAGTGTCAGAATAGATACGATGAGGATGAAAGATGCATTCACACCTTTCTAGGAGATTTATTAGTGTGCATCAATAGACAATTTGTCATGGCAGCCCTGAGAATTCAACAAGAAGAATCCTATGAAGATTGGACCATTTATAGGGCACATGCAGACTTTGAGAAATATAGAAAATATTTCAATAGTATCATAGCCACAGATTGGCCGTTGAAACCAGAAAAAGGAGGCTCTTTCCTACCAAGACCCTTGAGGACATATCATCTCATTGATGATATACAAGATATGGTCAATCTATTGAATATAGTAAAAGGAAATCCCCATGATGTCTTCTAGGAGGACTGGATGTATAATTTTATTCAAGCCATCCTTGGCAATGGAAAATATGTTGAATGGGCTGAGTTCATTACAGACCAACTCCATGAAGGTTTATCTCAAGCAATTGAAGTTTTAGATTTCCATATGAATTCATACCTATTCTATATTTTAGCCTACTACAAATATTGGGAAGGGCTACCTCATGTAGCTTGGACAAAGGATATGAATATTTTTTAGTATTACCCCTCGTTATAGAAGAAGAGAAACCCTGAAAAATTCAGAAGGGTTCAAGACGTCTTCCTAGACAAACTCATCTTTGAGTTGAAAGGAAAAGAACATCACAGAATGTCCAAAGAGGCTGTCGAATGGGTAAAAATTTATGCAAAATTTTATATTCAATTTCCCAAATTCTCTTATGTAAGGATCGGAGATTTCAATGGTGAACCTTTGAAGTTACCCAAGTATTGATTAGATAAAGTTCTACTAGTGGAGATTGACAATTAATCCAATTTGAAAATAGATACAAGCCAAGGAGAGGAATCTATTGTGTGTTCCCAATTGAACTCGACCATTACAAATGAAAGTTCACACAAGGCATGATAGGTCTTGAGGCTAAGCTCAAGGAGATTAATTTAAGACCATACAAAGCTAGGGGATACTTTGATAGTAAAGGCTTTGTTGCAAGTCACTTTCGAGTTGATGCAATATTTCTTCATCAGCCTCAATTGGAGGATTACTCGGCAGATTGTGCAGATGAATATGAAGTCAGAAAGAGACTATGGTCCAGGTTCACTTTGAAGCATATCATTTCCTTGAAAATTCCAATTGATATTCAAGGGCATGAGGTAGATTAAGATGAAGATATTATAGATCCAAACTATGATGAATTGGTTGAATCCACACCCATCATTGAAGTAGACTGGAGTAAAAGAGAGGAAGATGATGTTAAAGCCTAAACTCACAATGTCTATCACAGAATAGAACAATGGCTGAAAGGAAAGATGAAGAATAAGCCAAAAGAGAATAAGCATTTGCACAAAGCTAATCTAGTGTCCTTAAAAACCCAATTCCCTCCCCCAGATACTAATGTGGCTGAACCATTTTCTCTTGCAGGTGAATTGGAGCTGAAAACAAAGGTTCTTCCTAAGGAGCAAGGGATTGTTTAGTTGAAACCGAGTGTGAGGGTTACTCATTCAAGAATTAAAAAGAGAATCCAACCTACAAAAACCTCTCAAGTTGTGGTTGATCTGGATTCAATCAAGATAGTGAAAGAACAAAGAGAAGAGACAGTAATGGATAAGACAACAGAGAGCCCAGTGACACAAAGTGTGGATGTTTAAACAGAAAATCCCAAGAAATATTTATTAACCTTGGTTGACTCTTCAAGTTTTCAAACTCCTCAAGGAAATATCAGTACAAAATCTCCAAATTGGCTCAATATTTCTATAAAACAAGAAATATAGTATTGTCCTAGTTTCTACCCCAATTGGATACATGGTAAGTAGGTATCTTGGGAAGATGCCAAAGAGATAGAAGCCGAAGATAGAGGCATTGATTGAGGTGGACGAGGATGTAGGAAATTGGACAACGAACATTTTCAAACCTTCTACCGATAAATATAATGATGAACTCACACAAAATGAATTCAATGTTGAAAAGGTAGATCTTGGCCAGGAAACTAGATCTATTGACATGAAAGTTTTTGAGTCAAGCAATAAAAAAATTAGTCAAAGGATTTGGAGAGACTACAGGTATAAGAAGTCTCTTAAAGAGTCTCTAAATCTTATGGCTGAATATATCCACACACTCCAAAATCTGGAGCCCTTAGCATTATCACAAGAATCTCCCTCCATTGACGTCAGGTCTACCTCAAGTCAGAGGTTCCTAAACCAGGTTGGAAGAGATAGGATAGTATCTGAGACCATCTCTAAATGGATTGATAAGGTCATCGAGGATGTAGTGAGATATATTACAGATCTTGACCGAGCCCATCAATAAACCTTTTCCATCTCCAAAGAAGTAGAAACAAAAATTATTGTTTTGACAAAAGAAGAAAACAAGTGGGAAAATGAAATTGCTAGGATGGATGGGGTTCATGATTATAGTGTAACTAAATTCCTTTCAGAAAAGGCCATACGAGGAGTAAACAAAAACATGTGCTCCATAGCCAAGGTAAATATGGAATGATGAAATGAGATTCTAGAATAGGGTATACATGAGTTGTTAGAGCTTCTGAAGGAGCTAAGTTTCCTTAATGATATAATAAGTAATGACCTCAAGTTCATTGATGTGAGGCTAATGGAAAACATAGAGAATCTGAAAAAGGACTACTGCTTAGGTGATTTCATCATTTTAAGACAAAATGAAGCCTTTGAAGGAGACCAAAGATGTTATGATTAAATACTATTCTATTGTGGCATAAGTAGAGTCTGCACTGATTATCAGTAGTGAACACCTGGAAGTGTGAAAGGAAAAGTTGGAGCTAGTACAAAACAATCATAAAATTTGGAAGCAATGTATGTGGGCTATTTATTTTCATAACCAACAGGTCTTATCTATTTTTTCAGATGCGTATGAGGAGTGGAGCGTCGCCTAGAAAGCTACTTGTGTCCCTGACCTGACCAAAGATGTTGCCACCTCAGATACTCACTTAATTATGTCTGAAGATAACTCCTAGGATTTTCTATGTTTTTTTTTAATTAGTTTTCCAAGGATTAGTTTCAAAACATTGCTCGTTAAGTTAGTTTATAAAACTCTTTTATGCCCTACGTGGCTATGTAAGTTAATTTTGAAGACTTTGTGAGGGTTTTTTCTCTAGGATTTGAAAGATACTTTTATTTTCTATGGATTTGATATATATATTTGTTGAATTTCTATGGGGGAAAAGCACATTAATATAATATCAGTTAGTTTATATATGAAGATTGTGGCATTATCTGATCAATTGGTGAGAATGTGTATGATAAATTTAGGTTGGAATTGATGTATATGTTGTCATGATCTTTTTCAATGTTCTTTTATCCTTCCAATATTTCATGCTTGATAGATCTTTATGGTAATTTATTAATTTCTATTCATTTCAATTGGAAGTCAGTCAGCTTCTATTTTTTCTAAGATTTATGGTGATCTATAGCATTTCACTTATATACCTATAATGGAATGTTAATTTACTTTCTTACTTTTGGGTTAAAAGTATTTATTAAAAATCATTCTTTTTGAATAAAAGAGACAAAGATTTATCATTCTATAAGGGTTTTGTACCTTTGATGCAGAGAGTTCAATCTTGTTAGATTAAGTCAACTATTGGTAGTAGATTTCTATTTTACATTGGGTTACGAGTCACTTGATAGTTAAATTTTTAGAAAAGGGAAAATCTGTCTACAAATAGATTTTTGGCGACTCCACTGGGGAGAGTCAGTACATAGGCTATATGGAAACCTAAAATGGTGTTACTTCATTAGGACATATTCCATATTCTACAACCTAACTTAGGGTTTCAAGATACCCAAGAAGACATAATCTCTGATCTAAATTCTCATGCTTGGAAGTGCAAATCAAGTGTTCAACAATACCAAGAAGTGAGTCAGGTCCTTGAGATTGAAGAATAAATTGGAAAAATAATCAGGGATTTTCCAATCGCTCAAGAAGCAGCACTAGTTAAAATTTTGGATTAGTTGATCCAAGTTAATAGGCCTAACCCACCTCATCCTTCTAATCATGGTCAGTAAGCTAGATGGAAAGAGATACACAAGAGGAGATAGGGAAAAGGGATTAGTAGATGAAGATTTTGAAGCATTAAAGAAATTGAATTTTACTCCTAAAATATCTTTGAGAAGGAAGACTTAGACTGCTAGTAGGAAATATTCACTCCCTAAGTCTTCCCCTGTCATTTTTCAAGCCCTTAATCTATCTAGTACTTTACTCCCTTCTTATTTCAACGCTTCCCCTTTGAATATCAAATTACCTAACATGGCTCAAAATTAGCCTTGGGGAGCCCAGGTAGGACCATTGAATTTGGGTCAAAATCTACATGCTTTACCTAAATGATTCTAGAAAGTCCTTTCTCAATTAAACAAAGACAGTAAAGTCTCCCTAAGTGATCATTTGAATGCCTTTAACACCACATGTAGGGCCGTTTCCATTTCTATTGAAGATGTACCTACCTAGTTGTTCATTCAAACCTTAACCAATGCTATTGTAGATTGGTTTCACCACCTTCCCAATGGTTCTATCACTAATTGGGTTGCTATGAGGACAACTTTTGAAGCTCACTTCAAAGAAGAAGAACATGAGCACTCCCTTTTACTTCAATTGTCCCAATTGAAGAAAGAAATGAACAAACCTATGAGGAGTTTTTTTGCTAGATTCAACAAGATTTTGTATCAAATACCTAATGCACAAAGACCAAGTAATGAGAAAATGAAAGGTTTCTTTGTAAATTCCATGCCTCCAGATATTAGTTTCCATTTGAGGCATGGAAGGGTGGTATATTTAGCTTCATCTCAAACATTAGTGGTTGAACTCGAGGATGATTTAATAACTAAAAGGAAATAGAGGCGAGAAGTTCAAATTCCAAGAAATTAGGCATCTACCCCTAGTTTCACCGATCTTATAGTTCAAAGATTGGAGAATGATATGATTCAGCTAAAGAGACAAATACCTAAACTAGCAGCTCTATACCAAGACAATCCTTGTAAATATCCTACTCAAGGAGGAGGAACTTTTGGGAGACAACCCAACATGCCCCCGGCCAACAGAGACTCTTGATTGAAGGACCTATTAGAAATAGAGGAAATATGCGCATTTTCCACTTAACTAATGACCATGGTGGTGCATCTTGCCCTAATATGGTATGATACAGGAAGAAGGATGAAAATAAAGAAACCATAGTAGAAGTGTCTACTAAAGAGGGAGCCTCAAGAGGACCTGACAACTCTGGAAGTTACTATGTGGAATACGAGTCAGATTCTGAACATAGTGGTGACATTTTTCTACTCTTGAGGATCTTTCATGCTTCGTTCTCACAAGAAACCAACAAGGAGGCTGATCTTAGAGTCAATCACCATACATGCCTTTTAGGAGAGAAAAAGAACCAGAAGATGAGGCTAGTGGAAACCAAAGGACTCAGGAGCATATTACACCAGAGGTTAAGGTATTAAAGAGATCAGATCCTGAACCTATTTTTGACATTGTTGAATTCTGTAAATCCTCTAAGATTCAAATCTCTCCTACTAATTATTTGAAAATTAATCCTAGTGAGTTGGAAAAATTAGTAAAATATCTGAAAGGTTCAACCCCTACAAATGGATCCCAGAAGATGAATATAGTACCTACTCCTGAGGCTCGTGTCAACCTAGAAGGTTATCAGATGTTGAATGAAGAACCCACTTCCAAATTAGAAACTACTAATGTTCCCCATGTTCTTGAAAAATTAGATCCTTTTTATGTGTCCTTATTCATACATGGAAATAGGTTGAATAACTGTATTATAGATTCAAGATCCTCAAAAAACATAATGCCTTCAGCTATTGCAAAATCCCTAGACTTGCCATTGACTAAAACATTTGGCAAGTGTTATGCCATGGATTCCAAGAAAGTCCTGCTAATAGGAAAAATAAAAGATGCACAAGTTGCATTAGTAATTGAAGCTCTCTATATTGGTTGTTGACATACTCGCGAGCTATGGGATGCTCTTGAGTAGGACTTTTTATGAAGACCTAGGTGGTGAGATTAAGTTAAATTGGTCCCAAGATAAAATTATTGTGGGTAATTAGAAGGTCATCATGCAGCCTAAGACAAAATCCAAATATATAGTGTTTCCATCTGAAAACCCCATATCTCATATTCTATACCAAGAAATAGAGTTTGTGTTAGAAATTAATCTTTACTTTCATTATGTAAGTAGGTGATTCCTATGGAATCCATACACCTTTCTTGTCCTCTTGTGAGGATAATTCTTTTTATGTATTTTGTTTTCCCTTGGTTGTATTATTTAAATGAGATAAACCAAGGTATCCCTTAAATTCCTCCTTAAGAGGAAATAACACAAGTGGCACACACTATTGAAATGTGGCATACATAGATATGGGAGTTACCATGCAACTCCTTTCTCACATCTCTATTAAAGAGATGTCTCTCCTTCTCTCCTAGTCTAGTTAGGTTAATCACTCTTTTTGAATTATTGTATGAGCTTAGCTCTCTCTCTCTCTCTCTCTCTCTCTCTCTCTCTCTATCTCTCTCTCATTCTTAGGCATTTTTCCCATTCTTTATATCACGGGGTTTTTTTTTATGCTTTTCCCCCTTCAAAATCTTGTCTCCTTTGTTTCTTTTCTCATTGGTGAATGCTCCTAGTTTTGTGCTAATTCATGGTAAATCTCCTATCTCCTGCTCATTGAATTAAAAAATTTCCTATCTCTCTTCCATTTTTGTTATTATTTTAACATGGTATTAGAGCAGGTTGGTTTAATCTTTGATTGAGTTTACAAGTGAAGGAGCTACCATATCTTGGAGCACTCCAATATCGGAGACTCTTGAGAGAGTTTATTGCTGATTTACTTCTTGATTCATCTTTTTTTCAAGTTTTTTAAAGTTCTAACATACCCTCTGTCAGGAAACCACAAGGTACTTTTAGTCTTGTCTTTTGTATTTCATCTTCAAATTGATATCAATTCTGTTACACTAACATTTGGTGTAGGTTATTCCAAGTTTTGTTTTTTGATGTTCTTGCAGATTTGTCTAACATTTGGTGCAGGTTTCACTCATTTACATCTCTTTGTTGTTTAAAGATTGCTTTTTTATATCTCTGCATGTTTATCAGTGTTTATCTGATTCTAACCTTTTTCATCTATGTTATTATATTTTTCCTTTTATGCAAACCATTTAAACATTTCTGTAACTATCATTTTGAAGATAGATTTATACACCCACACTCAGACATTCATAACTTTTAAACTATACATTATTTTGGAAATCACTTCAGTGGAGTTCTAGATAATTAGGTTTGTAAAAACATATCCAAAAATTGGAAAATCCAATGGTGCATTTAAAAGTTATGCCCCCCGTAATTTGACTGATTTATTAATCTCATCTTATCTCTTGTTTAAAGATTTTATTCTCATATTTATGGTCTTTAATCTATTTGTTTCTAACATTTATTGCAGGTTTACATTTTTTATATATCTCTTATATCTTAGAATAACTATATTTGTTTCTTACACAATCTTATATCTTATTGCTGTTTACATTTTACGCAGTCTATATAATTTATTTAATATTCATTTTATTTGGCAGCATTTACACTCCTTTCACTACCATCCTTTAATCACCCTCTCCTTAAAACCAGTCAGCTCTTATATTAAAGTCTCTTCCCTCTACACAGATCTGTCTCTCTTTCCCTTCTAGTGCAACCTTTGCTACTTCCTTAGCTTTGTCTTATCTCCCTAAGCTACCTTGCTGCTCCTCACCTTAATTTGCATGTTGTCTCACTCCCTTCCTTTGTGTAATCCTTCCATTCCTCTGTGCTGCATGTTAGATCATCGAATTGCTGCTCCTCAAGTTGCTCTCCTCTCTCTAGCTCCCCATGCAACCATTCTCCTCTTCTTTGTAGTGTATATTAGCTTCCCTCTCTTTCTTATCTACACTCTCCTTCTCTTGCACAGCTTAGTTCTTTGTTTTTCTTCACCTATTCATTCATCTAGTAACGCCTTATTCCACTTTCTCAGCGCAGTCTGCTCTTTCTCTTTCTGACATCTGCATTGCGTTGCAAGCTGTCTCTTCAGCCTTTTGGTAATTGGTTTTATTGAGTCCTTAACCTGGCCTCCTTTGGTCTCTCTTTAAGCTCTCGCATTCTTTTTTAGCATAACATTTTTTTTGTTCTCATGATTTCTCTTACAAATTCATCATTCTAACATATTTTTGGTATATGCAGGTGTGTTGCAGTTTTAAATCATTAGATTCCTTTGGTTTATATTTTATCATAGTTGTTTAATTTAAATTAACAAATTTTATTTAGCAAACCATAGCAATTAATCTTTAAAATAATTCCTTTAACAAAAAAAATGTTTTTAACTATTAATCAAACTTTTTCAATTAATTTTCCTTAACTTTGTTTAAACCCATTATTTATTTTAATAATATTATCATTATTCATTTGTTAATTCTTTATTTTATTGCAATTCAAATTTGTTTATCATAATAAAAAAATTTTACTTTATAACAAATTTTTTTTACCATTAAGTTTAAACGTTTAAACAAAGTCTCAACTTCATATCTTTTCATTTCGATTAAACCCTTTATACGTTTTATCATTATAATTATAATTCTATTGTCGTATTTTTATTTCATAATTATTAAAATTTGTTTTTTCAATTTATTGGAAAAATTTAATTCTTGCAATATTCTATTTTCCTATCTTCATTAAATTTATTTTTCGTGCCCCTTAGTTTAAAATTTATTTGATCATTATGTATCATTTAAATGATTTTCCTATTTGGGATGACCCATGTGATGATGTTAGTTTTGGGGATGATCCCCTCGCCTTCTATTTTTCTCATCGATCTAACATATTGCAGGTTGATGATGTTACGAATACTTATTCTACTTTGGATAATATTTTAGATGACGAAGATGAAATTATTAATATGTTTATCAATGTGACTTTTCCCTCACGTATTACAAGAGATGATGTTCATAACACTCAAATGGTTATTAAGGAGGACCAACCTCCTTCTCTAAACTCTAATCTTCCTCATTATGATAATGGTAATATTATTGATAGTGACTATACTAGCTCTACTTTTGATTCTGCATCTAGTGATGATTTCATTTGGTTCACAAAAACTCTTTATGAAATGAATGATGTATTTAATGATTCTCAATATGTTTTTACTTTATCGGATTTTACTGATTCATATCTAAAGGGAGATCCCAATTATGGGAGATCCACTTGTGGTTATTATCACTTTTCAGGGAATATTTCTTGGAGAAGAAACTATGATCAATCTCCACGTGTACTTGAACATTTGGTCCTATCTCAACAAGAACCTAAACATGTGTATTGCAACACTCAAAGGATTCCTATTTCAAGATCCAAGCACTTATCATTGCACCATCACCTACTATCAACACAAAGTGAAGAAACACAAGTTATCCTCCTCTACTACAAGAAGGATAATCCAATTACAGATTTTTGTAGAACCCCAAGTAAAGATTAAAGGGGGTGTTAGAAATTAATCTTTACTTGCATTATGTAATTAGGTGATTCCTATAGAATCCCTACACCTTTCTTGTCCTCTTGTGAGGATAATTATTTTTATGTATTTTTTTTTTCCCTTGGTTGTATTATTTAAATGGGATAAACCAAGGTATCCCTTAGATTCCTCCTTAAGAGGAAATAACACAAGTGGCACACACTATTGAAATGTGGCATACACAGATATGGGAGTTACCATGTAACTCCTTTCTCACATCACTATTAAAGAGATGTCTCTCCTTCTCTCCTAGTCTAGTTAGGTTAATCACTCTTTCAAACTATTGTATGAGCTTCTCTCTCTCTCTCTCTCTCTCTCTCTCTCTCATTCTTAGGCATTTTTTCCTATTCTTTATATCACAGGGGTTTTTTTATGCTTTTCCCCCTTCAAAATATTGTCTCCTTTTTTTCTTTTCTCATTGGTGAATGCTCCTGGTTTTGTGCTAATTCATGGTAAATCTCCTATCTCCTGCTCATTGAATTAAACAATTTCATGTCTCTCTTCTATTTCTGTTATTATTTTAACAGTTTGTTAATTATGTGATAATTCTCAAAATTAATAAATTATAACCATGCCCGGAGGATGAGGGTCAATTGTGGACTCTAGAATTTGATGATATTTTTTCTTCAACAGATTTAGGGGCAGGAGTTGTATTGATATCTCCTTCTAGACAGATGTTTCCCTATGCTTACAAACTTGAGTTTGAAAACACCAATAACGTGCAACTAAATACGAGGCCTTACTCCTTGGTCTTGAAGAAGAAACAAGGAAAAAGATCAAATTGTTAAAAGCAAGGGGAGATGTCGAGTTGATAGTGAAACAAGTGAGGAACACATTTGCAATAAAAAATGAAAGATTACAGCACTATAGAAACAAGGTGTGGAATTAATTGTAATGGTTTGTTGCATTTTACATTGAAGCAATGTCCAAGCAGTTTAACTCTAGAGTTGATGATTTATCAGGATCAGGGACACTATTAATACCTCACCCTAACTTCAGGAAAGATCAGTATACCATATAGCTCATTCACAGATTGAGTGTGCCAGACAATGTGAATTCATGGCAAGTTTTTATTGATGACACTCATAAAGTAACATTCTTAGAAGGTGTTGGTTGTATTTCCTATTTTGGCAGTTTTCCTGGTTCCTTGTCCTTCTCTCTGAATTGTGTTGTGCTCAATTCTGCTATCTCTCATTCCTTGTGGCCTCACCATGTCAAGTTTCAGGTTTTCAAGTTTAAACTTTGCTCAATTTGTAAAAACCCTGAAAACCCTTGTCTTTCCAAGTGTTAAACGATGAAAATAAACCCTAAGTCATGTTGTTTTGTTTCAGCGTTACTTTTTCATTCACTTAAGGCATGTGTTTTAAATTGAGTCACCTCGTCACATTACCCCAGCTGAATATTCCAATTTCCTTCCCGACTTGGCATTTTTCTTATGTCGCGTGGTCTCGTTCAAAATTATATTATTCCTTTGGCCTTCTGAGACTCAGCGATTCTTTTATGTCGGGTAGTTGCAAGATAGTTATGTTATAAAGCTTTATAAAGAAGGGACCCACTGCTTAGTCGGGTGATCGCAGGAGATTTTTAACAGTTATGAAAATGTCTTTAGACTTCGCGATTACCTTCATGTCACTTTATCGCCAAGTGAAGAAAAAGTTAAAGGTTAAGTCAAGCCTTCAGTCGCGTGGTCTCAAAATGGAGCAGTGGTTAAGAGATTTTAGCGGAGACTACGCGACTAACCGTCTGTGATTTACAATAATGCTTAGTTGGGATGTCGCCAGAATAGGATAATGAATCAATCTCTAGTATGTAGTAAGTGAACCAATGATTGAGTGACATCTGTTATAAGGCGAATGGATGAGAGAAGGTTATCGCATGGTCCCCAGAAGGGGGAAGTGGATTCAGCAATAGCAAGACTAAGTACTTTCCCTTCAATCACGGTGTCTGAGAAAGATTTAAGGATAGGCATGAACATATGGCGATTAAACGATGGCCGTAGGATGAAGGAATAAGAGGATCTGACGGTGGTCGCGAAGTCTGAGAAGAAAGGTGCCCTACGGAAAAATTCCTCCCGACTTAGCGATTAAGGTATGTCGCACAGTCGTCAGAAGAAAAATGGGGGCACTTATAACTTGTTAAGGTAAAATCAAATGCTTAGGACTTGATTTCGTGATTCGGCGACTAAGCATTATCGCATAGTCTTGAAATAGAATAAGAGCATTTGGCGACAGGGAGATAACTAAGAAGGTTAAGGGTAATGGTTTGTCGCAAGGTCTCATAATGAATGATAAGTTAATATTAACTCTACGCGACTATGATTTCAGTTGGGTCGCATGATCGCCAAATCGTGACTCAGGTTAGCCAAAGGTAAGAAACTACATTGTCACCAAGTATTGAGATGGAAGAATGGTTAGTGACAGAGGCCCACGAAAAAGAGACTTAATGCAGTCGCACAGTCGCCTGATTCACAAAATCTAAAAGTGGCGGCAATTTTTTTGATGTGACAGTATGAACCGCTTGACAACCAATCACAGACTCACATTTTGATCACTGTGCAAAAAGAGTAGCTGAGATGTAATACAGATAACGAATCACAATATGACATGTCAGCTCTTTTAAATGTTATATGATTGTTCTGAGGATTCATTTTTGAAAATTTGATTTCCTGTCAACTTCATGCAACTACGGCTAGGTTTTCTATTCAAATTCACAGCATGTCGAATTAATGGCAGAAATGATGTTTCTGAATTATGAGCTGCATACTCTGAATGATGGCTATAAGGAGTTGATGGTGCATTCATTCTCATTCACCGTGCTTTCATTTTTAAGAGCTAGGTTGCTAAGTTTTCAGAAAAAGAGATATTCTGCTCAGCTTGCAGTGTTTCCAAAATTCGTCAAAGAATTCTAAATTGCAGAGAATTGTGCACAGAACAGTCAGTTGATTTCAGAAATAGATTTGTTTCAATATCGGTTATAGATTTAGAGCATTGCAAATATGAGTGGAGCTATGAGTGTTGCTTCAACAAGTGGAGGGAGTGAAGAGGAACAGAAAGGAAAAGCAAGTTTCTCTGATGAGTTTCTCTATCTCCTGCCAGGTTCAACGTAGAATAAGAAGGCTAATGCAAGTGTCCTCTTGGATGAGTACAAAGACATCCGTGATGCTGTGACTCCGGGCACAACAGGTTTCTCCCTTTTTAATTATTTCTATAAAAATTCTGATAAGCCCATCCCAGTATCAAACCCTTGGACATGTGGTTTAGCTAGATTGCTTGTTCCTGATGTCTTCCTTGATGTAGACCTATTTTTAGACCTAGCCAATCACTATGATGTCCTGAAAAAGACCATAAAAAGGGATGATGGCACTGCCCTGCTAATATTAAACAAGAACTCATTCATGCAAGCCTTTGGCTTATTTAGCGCCATGTCTACAAAAATTGACATGACAAAATAGGAGAAGAGGTATAGTTCAAAGCCTGGTATTGCTAAAGGCTTATTGAAGAAACACATGTTGAAAGAAGTGAGGAATTATTTAGATCCTACGAAAGAGACTAATCCATATTCTTATAAGGATCTACACTTCTACATTAAGTATAATGCTTATGCCCTATGTAGAGTGCTAGGGATAGATGGAGATGCAGAGAAAATCAGTGCTAGCATCTTAATGATGGTACTAGACTTGCAAGAGGTGCATTCAAGCACTAGCTATGATTATATACAGCATATAATTGATGAAATGCATGAGGGTTTCATTGCAACCCAAAAAAGATTAAAGAATCCAAAGGAGAAAGAACCTAAATTTTTGAATTATTCAGTCCTAATGCACCTCCTCTTATACTTCAATTTTGTAATCATGGATGTTCATAATCTGACTCCTCAGAGATTCTATCAAACAGCACCAAATCCTATCCAGTTTTGGGTCAGGGTTTGGAA
>MU223565.1:458604-473075 GCA_018584345.1 Thuja plicata | reverse complement strand
TGGGTAATCAGATGGTGTGGTCTGTACAAAATACAGGGGACTTAGAAATCTCCCAAATTATGACACACTAGGCTCAATTGAATGAGGACAAAACCAAACAATTGTCTGAGAGGTATAGTACTTTGTTAGAAGAAACAAGTACACTGTCTAAAGATAGGGATATGTGCCACATAAGACTATACTAGCAAGATCAGATGATCAAAACATTGAAAGAAGAATTGGAGGCAAACCCTGAGGTAGTGTATGTACCTGCACAACCACCACCAATGTAGATTGAAGATAAGCCTAAGTTAGAAGAGGCTGTGGAACAAAAGGTGGATGAAGAAAAAGGAAATGCAATAGCTTTGAAGGCACTAAAAGGCATACTACAACATAGAATTGAGATTCTAAAAGACAAAGTTGATGTTGTAGTCAATACATACAATAAGTTGCCAGCATTGCATGCTGAGGTAATGGGGTACCTTGCTATTCTAAACCCTTACTTCACTAAGTGGTCTGCTAGGGAAAATTTGTTTGAGAAATTGTCATCTTTACAAGCTATAAGAGCAGATTTTCCCCCAATTGTCATTGAAGTTGAAGATGAGATCAAACGAGTCAATATTGCTCTCTCATTCTTCAAAGGAAAATTGAACCAGATAGAGGTTAAATTGAGCCTCTTTTCAAATGATTTCAATAGGTTTATTCCTTCCTTAAGGGGAGATGATGACCAAGTAAAGGCTGTAGATGCTTGGAAGAGTGAGTTTGACAATAAGATGCCTAGTGAAGAGGCATTTCTCTTGGGAACAGATGTTGATATAGAGGGATTCAATAAAATATTGGATGAAGCCTTCAAAGCAGAGACTGGTATCAACAAGTTCCTACTTGATGTCAAAAACATCACTGATGCTAGATGGGACAGGAAAAAGGTGAAAGTACAGAGTACTTAGGACTTCAAGTGGCCATCAGATGATGAAGTAAAGGCTTGGGAAGTTATGACAACACCTAAGAAAAAGAAGCCTGTAGTAGAAGAAGAAATCTTGGACGATGAGTAAGGTGAACATTTGGCACTGCACTGTTTAAGACAAGAGGGACAGTTATTACAAAAGGAGGATGTAGGTGAGTAGGCGAGCACAACTATCTGGACTCAGCATAAATACTACCAGCTACCATCTACAAATCTGATTGCAGTCGCCAGATCGAGAGAAGAATAAGAAATATCTGTTCATATCTTTTTGACTTAGTCCTTTCACCACTTCTTCTCTCTCTTTCTTTTTGTCTCTCTTGTAAATTTAGTGTTAGGTTTTCTTTGACTATCCAAAGCTTGTTGCATCCTTAAGGGATTCCAAGATGGTCAAAAACCTATATATAGCAAAAGAGTTGTAATTGTTAAGGGTCTTTGATGTTGGAACATTTTGGAAAGGAGATAATATATTACAGAATTCAAATATTCAGTGTTTCTGTCTATCTTTTGAAGTTGTATAATCTTTCATGTATGGAAAGATGGATCATATAAATAATATACGGTGCAATTTTACTCTCCTCCATTGCTGTCTCTTTATTCTCTGTGTATGCTCTTTTATGTTAAGTTTACAAGGTATTCTGAAGCATTCTAGTTATTAGGTAACTATCTGATTACTTGCAAGTTTCTTTTAAGGAAAGAACTAAGTTTTGTGAGTAGTTTCGAGGAGCATACTTCTTTGTTTAAGGATTTGATACAATAGTTTTGAGGTGATAGGGTAACTTGTAAGGAAGCTTACCTGAATTGTATGTGGGTTGTAAGGCAATCTGCTATATTTTGTTTCTATGAAATCTTAGCTTATTTAACTCTATAGCCCAAATGATAGGCACTGGTCCAGAACTTAGTCTGATAATCTATCTTTATCCAAGTTATTTCAAGATATCAGAACCAAATTCAATCAAAATACATTTTTTACTAAGAACAAACAAACTGAACTTGTTAAGGACCTATGTCAGTGGGACAGTGTCCACTTTAGTGATTCCTTGAAGAGTGAATCCTTAGGTTATCCCTCCTATATCAAAAGGAAGAAGGATGAAAATCCTTGTATCACTGGTTCTTGTTATGCTTATGACTATGGTTTGTATGGTTATTTCTTGCATTTGGTTATGCTTGGTTATTTGCAAGGTGATTCATAAGTTGGTTTAACAAAAGATACATAGAAAATCAGTGTCCACATCAGAAAATACTGTGTAAACAACAATCTTAAGAGCTAAAACCTTCCTGAGTATATGTGGAGCTCAAAAACAAAGAAGGACCTTATCCAGGCCTTAGCAATTGGGATTTTCTTGTCTTTGAATCAGTATTAGAAGGCATAGTGTTCAAGTAGTTATTTCAAGCACTGTGATTCATACAAGAAAAATCCCTAACAGAAGGAGTTGAAAATTTCTCTTCTTTATTCTTCGAAGGATCTGAAGTTGACTGCCATGAATTTTGTATTGATCCCAAAGACAAGGGCGGTACAAAGGTTATTTAAATTAAAGACAACTGCATCCCAAAGGGCTTAGTGGCATTAGAGACACTTTTTGACAGAGGGGATTGTTTTTTTTATCAAACCATAGTGGGGAAGGAAAGCTTATCTAGTGAATGTGAGAAAGTCAACATTGGTAATGAAGAGAGCCCAAAGTTTGTAAACTTGGGTTCATGTTGTGATCCAGATGAGAAAGAAATCTTCTCTAATCTATTGAAATAATTCAAAAATGTATTTTCCTAGTCTTATGAAGACGTGAAAGACTTCAGACAAGGGTAGTTCAAGCATTTTGTCCCATTGACATCTGGGGCGAACCCCTTTAGGGATAAATTGAGAAACTACAACCCAAAAGTGGTAGATGCAATTTTTTGAGAAGTAGATAACATAATGAAGGCTCAAATCATATACCCCATACACCACTAATTGGGTAGCTAATATTGTGCCAGTTTGCAAGAAGAACGGGGAAATCTGAATATGTGTTGATTTCAGGAATTTAAACTAGCTGGCAAGACTAAAAGATAATTTTTCTCTACCAAAAATGGATCATATTTTACAAACAGTCATAGGGTCCAAAATAATTCCCATGCTAGATGTATTTTCAGGATATAATCAGATCAGTGTGGCTCATGAATATCAACACAAAACATCCTTCACCACTCCTTGGGGCACTTTTTCCTACAACACGATGCCCTTTGGGCTAATTAATGTCGATGCAACATTTCAACATGATATGAACTATTCTTTTGGGAATTTGATTAATAAGGTGATAGTGATATAACTAGATGATATGAAAATATTCTCTAGAAGGAGGAAGAAGCACCAGTGTGATTTAAGAACAATCCTGCAAAGATGCAGAGATTATGGCATCACTGAACCCAAAAAAGTTTGTGTTCTGTGTTACGGAGGGAAAAATGCTCAGACATCTTGTATCAAAATAAGGGATAAAGATTGATCCATAAAGGGTTAGATCCATTCAAAAACTATGATTTCCATCAAATAGAAATGGGATACATTCTTTCTTTAGCTAAATTAATTTTTAGAGAAGATTTATTCCTGACTTCTCAGAGACTACCAGGCCTATGGTGAAACTGTTAAGTGAAAAACAAATTTTCAAGTGGAACAAAGAGGCTATGAAATCATTTTCTAAAGTGAAGAATGGGATTGCCCAAGTACTAGTTTTAGCTCACCCTGACTTCAAAAAATATTTTTTAACTCATTGCAATGGTAGTGAACATACTATGTCTGGGGTGTTATTACAGAAAAATGATAAAGATGAATAACTTCCAATTTCTTTCATGGGTGTGCCCTTGAAGAAGCATGAGTTAAGACATTCTCTTATAGAGAAACAATAATTTGGAGTTGTTAAAGCTCTATAGAAGTTTCACTATTACATTTTTCATTCCCATTCCATGGTCTATGTACCTAATACTATGGTCAAGAGAATCCTTACTCAACAGGAGGTGGCAGTAAACAACAAGACAACATGGGTGACAAAGGTTAAGGAATTCAACTTAGATATAAAGCCCACCAAACCTGTAAGGGAGCAGGGCTATGTAAATTAATATTCAAGAACAGAGAAATAGAAGAAGAGAAGATTACATTGACTTTACTGGTAGGACTACACGATGCCTGGTTTTCATATATTACATACTATTTAACTTATGGTGAGTGCCTTCAACATTTGGCTAGCAAGGAGAAAATAAACCTGAGGCTTAAAGCCACAAAATATGTGATGATGGATGATATACTTTATAAAAATGGGCTTGATGGAATGTTCCTCTGGTGAGTTGACAAAAATTAGTAGAAGTGTTTGTCGCAAGCCTTTCATAATGAAGCCTGCGGTGGTCATTATTCATCTTTTGTCACAACATTCAAAATACTCATAAATTGTTATTATTGGCCAGGTATGTTCAAATATTCCTATAGGTGGGTAGGCCAATGTGAAAAGTGAAAATTATTTTCCATAAAATCTCAATCGGCAGCACTTCCTCTCAGACAGGTCATCGTAGAAGAACCTTTTCAACAGTGGGGCTTGGATTTTATAGGTCCTATAAACCCACCATCTAGCGCAATTCATACCCACATGACTACCATAGACTACTTTACAAAGTGGGTAGAGGCAATCCCTCTTAGAAAAACAACTTTTGAAGTAGTGTGCACCTTCCTTAAGGAAAACTTGTTGGTTAGATTCAGTGTATTGAAGAAAATTGTAGCTGAAAATCCACAAAAATTTTCTTCAACTGAGCTCTAAATTTTCTACTATGACAATTGAATCCAACTCTCTCATTCCTCTGATTATTTTCCACAAGGGAATGGGAAAGTTGAGTCCACTAATAAGAACCTCGTGTCCATAATAAAGAAATTAGTTAGTGAAAATATGAAGAAATGCCATAAAAGACTATATGAGGCACTGTGGGAGAATAAAACATCACCTAAGAGGGCCATTGGAATGATGCATTTTGAACTGGTATATGGAATGGAGGCTCAATTATTCCTACCTTTAGAGTTAGCATCAGCTAAGTACAAAAATTTGTCAAGAATGAAGTTTTTCAAAATTCTCTGGAGAAAAGAGTCTTTTATCTGGCCAACATTGAAGAAGAAAGTGAAAGTGTGGTAGATCATATCACCAAGCACCAGGCTAGAGTGAAGAATATTTTTTATCAAAGAGCCAGGCCCAGGAAATTTATGAAATAAGATAAGGTGTTTCTCTAGGATAAAAGGAGAGAACCATGTGGGGCCCATGGAAAGTTTGAATCCTCGTGGATAGGTCCTTTCAAAATTAGTGAGGAGCTCAGACCAAATTATTTCAAGCTAAGGTATGCTAATGGAACTAAATTTTCCCTATCTTACAATGGATAGGATTTGAAACTTTATCAATTGTAAGAAGATTCTCTCTCTCTTGTATATAGTTTTTTGGTGTCATAGGTTCTAGGGTTTTGAGCTCATAGTTTAGACATTGTGTTTGTGAAAAACCAGAGATGTTGAGTCCCTACTTAGTACCTAACAATCCTAGTCCCCATTTGGAGCCATTTGTTGCATGATTTCAAGAACTATCTTAAAAAAAATCTGCACTTTTAATTGTTTTAGTCTTTCTTCTCTATGTAAAGTGTAAATTGAACCTTGAACCTTGAACCTTCTAGGTTCAAAGTTCAAAGTTCAATCAGTGTCTTCTCCCAAGAAAGAAGATTGTCTCTTCCTTTTCTCCTTGTCAAAATGAACCCTACATCATGAACCTTAAACCTTGAACCTGACAGTTTCTAAGTTCAAAGTTCAAAGTTCAAGTGACACCTTGCCCCACTCATGCTATCTCGAAGTCTTTCTGCTTGTCAAGTTTATGATTGTTGAACCATTGAACTTCAAACCTTCAAAGTTTATTGGTTAAAGGTTCAAAGATTTTTTTCATCTTTGTCTTTCTATAAGTCCAATCAGGGTGGTAAGTGCATGGCATTGGAATTATAACTAATCTCAAACTTTAAAACCTTCTTTTTCTTGATTTAAAGTTCAAATTCGAGCATGTAAAATGTGAAGTCTGAATTTCTCATGCCAAAATCTCAAGTCATGATTTTTCAAAGTGACTGAAAAGACAAGTATTTAATATGTCATGATGAAAGTAATGGGCAAGTTAAAGAATGGTGTGTGTGCAAAGTATCACTCATAATTAAAGGAGGCGACTATCATTAAATCTAGGCATGTTTCCATAAATGAAGGTATTACAACTGAGTAATGATTTTTTTTTATAAATAATTTCTTCCACCTCACTTGCTATTCATTCTGTACAAGTTCCTAGCCTCTTGATGAAAGGCAAACTAGAAGCGAAGTAATTGCTTTTATAAGAAGCTAAAAGTGAGAATCATGATGAGTTTCATGAAAAAATTCTAAGAATTTTATCATAATTGAAGCTTCCTTCTCTTAATTTAATAGTTTCTAAAGAATTCTTCCTTTTCCCGTCATGTCCTCTTCTAAGCTAAAATCCCTAAAATAAAATAATTCCACTCCCATAACCAACTATTTTCCAAAAATGGGAGATACACTATTAGTGGATATCAAAATAGAACAATTATTTGGTAGGTTTAGAGAGGTAGAGGCCAGATCAATGGCAGCCAAGATTGCAGAGAGTGGATTGTTGGAAGCAACAAGATTTCCTGAAGTGGTACCTTGTCCAGAGCTAGTAATGGAGTGTCAAAATATATATGAAAGGTTGAAAGATGCATTCACACCTTTTTGGGTGGTGTATTAGTGTGTATCAATAGATAAGTGGTCATGGTGGCCCTGAGAATTCAACCAGTAGAACCCCACAGAGATTAGACCATTTGTAGGGTGTAGGCAGACTTTGAGAAAAATAGAAAATATTTCAATAGTATCATAGCCAGGCACTGGCTGCTGAAATTGAAAAAAAGAGGCTCTCGCCTATCAAGACCCTTGAAGAAATATCATCTCATTGATGATGTATGGGATATGGTTAGTCTATTAAACAAAGTAAAATGGAATCCATGTGATGTCTTCTAGGAGGACTAGATGTATAATTTTATTCAAGCCATCCTTGGCAATGGAAAATATTTTGAGTGGGTTGAGTTCATTGCAGACCAAATGCATGAAGGTTTATCTCAAGAAACTGAAGTTTCAGATTTCCATATGACTTCATACATGTTCTATATTTATCTTGTTGCAGAGATAAGGAAGGGCTACCTCATGAAGCCTAGACAGAGGATATGAATATTTTTTAGTATTACCCCTCATTACAAAAGAAGAGAAACCATGAAAACTTTAGAAGGGTTCAAGACTTCTTCCTAGCTAAATTCTTCTTTGAGTTGAAAGGAAAGGAACATTACAAAATGTTTGAAGAGGCTGTCAAATTGGTTAAAATTGAAGGAAGCGTTTATATTCAATTTCCCAAATTCTCTTACTTAAGGATCAGAGGTTTCATTGGTGAACCTTTGAAGTTACCCAAGCATTTCTTAGATAAATTTCTATTGGTGGATATTTATAGACAATTAATCCAAGTTGAAAAGAAATACAAGCCAAGGAGAGGAACTGGTTACCTATTCCCAATTGAACTTGTCCATTACAAATGAAAGTTCATGCAAGGCACAATAGGTCTTGAGGCTAAGCTCAATGAGATGAATTTAAAACCATACCAAGCCAGGGGATACTTTAATAGTAAAGGCTTCATTTCAAGTCACTTTCTAGTTGATGCATCATTTCTTCATCAGCCTCAATTGGAGGATTACTGGGCAGATTGTGCAGATGAATATAAATTCAGAATGAGACTATGATCTAGGTTCACTTTGAAGCAGACCATTTCCTTGAAAATTACAATTGATATTAAAGGACATGAGCCAAATGAAGATGAAGATAGTGTAGATCCCAAATATGGGGAATTGGTTGAATCCACACCCATCCCTGAAGTAGACTAGAGTAAAAGAGAAGAAGATGATATTAAAGCCCGAACTCACAATATCTACCATAGAACTGAACAATGGATGAAAGGAAAGAAGAAGCGGAAAGAGAATAAGCATTTGCAAAAAAACTAATATAGTGTCCTCAAAAACCCAAACCCCTCCCCCATATACTAATTTGGTTGAACCATTATCTCCTACAGGTGAATTGGAGCTGAAAATAGAGGTTATCCCTAAGGAGGGAGGGATTGTTTTGTTGCAACTGACTATGAGGGTTACTCATTCAATAATTAAAAAGAGAAGCCATCCTACCAAAACCTCTCAAGTTGTGGTTGATTTTGAGCCAATTGAGATAGTGAAAGAACAAAGAGAAGAGGCAGTAATGGATAAGACAACATAGAGCCTAGTGACAAAAAGTGTGGATGTGCAAAAAGAAAATCCCAAGAAATATTTATTAACCTTGGGTGAATATTCAAGTTTTTAAACTCCTCAAGGCAAGAGTAGTACAAAAGCTCCAAATTGGCTCGAGTTTTCTGCAAACAAGAAATGGAGTATTGTTCTAGTTTCTACCCCAGTTGGAGACATGGTAAGAAAGTATCTTAGGAAGATGCCAAAGAGAAATAATTCAAAGACAGAGGCATTGATTGAGGTGGAGGAGGATACATGTCATTGGGAATCAAAAAATTTCAAACCTTCTATAGATAAAACAATGATGAAGTCACACAAAATGAATTCAATTTTGAACAGGTGGATCTTGTCCAGGCAACCAGATCTATTGACATGAAAGTTTTTTGAGTCAAGAAATAAAAAATTAGTCAAAGGATTTTGAAATATTGGAGGGATAAGAAGGCTCTTAAAGAGTCTCTAAAGATTATGGCTGAATATATCCATGCACTCCAAAATCATGAGCCCTTAGTATTATCACAAGAATCTCCTTCCATTGATGTCATGTCTACCTCAAGTGAGAGGTTCCTAAACTAGATTCAAAGAGATAGGACAATATCTAAGATTGTCTCTGACTAGATTTATAAGGTCACTAAGGATGTAGTGAGATATGTTACAGATCTTGACCGAGCACATTGTTGGTGCTATTTCCTGTTTAGATTGTGCCCTATTATTTTCCTAGGGTCTCTTGTCATTGATAGTGTCAAGGGATTTGAAATTGAGATTCAGATTGTTCTTATGCCTCTACAAAATTAGCTTAAACCCTTAACCTATTTGAAAATGACTAAAAAATCCTAACTATCTTGACCGATTCTATTTTTGTGTTTCTTTTTTGGTCACTTAAGTTACCTTAAGTCATGTTTTCATGTTAAATGGGTTGATTTTTGAAAAAAGACTATGTCATCCTAACTGCTTTAATAATTCCTAAGTCTCACCATGAAAAATCCCTTTTACAACATCACCTTATGTGTCGAGAAAGTCAGCTTTGATCGAATGGTTGACTTAATGGATTAATCAGAAAATGCATGACATCTAATAGGCAAGCAATTAAGCAATGGTGAAGCGTGTCCTTGGTGGGGCCGAATAAGTCATAAAGGTTCTCATTTAAATAGTGGGAAAGTATGAAAAGATCTAATGGCCAGCTTAATGGCTTAATCAAAAGATGCATGACATCTATCAAGCAAGCGATTAAGCGGTGGCAACATGTTTCCTCGGTGGACCCAGACATTCAGAGGTGGAAAGAGCTTAAACCACAGTCAAGTTGTGTTAAATTCGATGGCTCACATAATCACTTAAAGGAAAGGTGCATGATATCTAATGGGCAAGTGATTAAGTGATGCCAACACGTGTCCTGGAAGGAGTGTGGGTCCAGTCACAGACAAGTATAAAAGGTGTTAAAGCCTGAAAAGATTTGACAATTAGCTTAATGGCTTATACCCAAGATGTATGACATCTATTGAGTAATCCATTAAGCGGTGATGACATCTGGCAATTGGTGGGCCCAGGCATTCAAAGTTGGTGAAAGTTTAAACTTTAGTTAAGTTGTTTCATATCTGACGACTCGTTTAATCACTTAAAGAGAAAGTTCTTGACATCTAGTGAGTAAGCGATTAAGCGGTGGCAACACATGTCCTTAGACGACAGTTGTTTTCAGAAAATAAGATAGTCGTCAGATGTCCAGAATCAATAGCTCAAATTCAAAGTTGATAAAATAAGTTGCAGAGAGCCATTAAGATGCAAAATTGAAACCTGTGAATTAATTGCAGAACGTGTGGCAACTCTAGTCGAATTCAATTTGAAAGATTGATTTGATTGAGGCTATAAACTTGATTAAGTTGACTACAGTCTCAATGATTCACCAAAATCATTTGAGCAAAGACAGAATTGTAAAAAAAAATGGCTTCACACGACTTCTGTGTAGAATGGGTAAGCTTACTGACTCACTAGAATTCAAATTGAGGTGGAATTTATAGTTCAGAAAGGTTTTCGTGCTTTGTTTTAGAATCTAAGTCTAGTATTAAGAGAAAAAACCTTAGAATGGCCCCTAGGGTTGAAGTTTCTGGAGAAGTTAATTACCAGAAGAGAAATATTAGGGAAGATTTGTTGCAACAATTACCACTATCCTCAGGGGATGCCACACAAATTAAAAGGGTAGTTCCACCACATCCCCTCTTCAAAATTGGAGAAGGGTTATACAATTTTGGTAGATGGGAGAAAGATGCCTATACCAGTTTTGATGGCCTCACTTTGTTTAGAATGGCCTATAGCCAGAGGAATACCCCTACCCCATACTGTAATATTTGGGAATTAGATGTGGGAAAACTGATAGCACCTAGTGTGTTCATGGACACTGATTTGTTCACCTTGATTGCAAACACTTATGATAAGGTGGCTAGGGTTGTTAGGGACACCCAGGGAAATATACTATTGACAGTATCAGCTGATGAAATCAGAAGGATTTTCAAGCTGACTTATACTTCTCAACATATGGATGATATTGATCTTGAGTACATTAAAGAAGTATACTAGAACCAAAGACATTATTATATGGGTGAAGTAGTGAAGGGGTATGTCAAAAAAATAAGGAACTTGGTTATGGTAGGGCCTAGAACCCCGGAACCCTTCAATTTGGATCTTTTCAATGGCAAGGCCAGAAAGATGTATAGTGCTCTGTGCAATGCTTTTAGGATAGATGAAGATGTGGCAATGCCTATCCATATAATGTTGATGGTTGTTCAAATTCTGCATCCCCACTTGTCAGTAGTATTTGATTTTGCATCTTATATTGCTCAAGATATGCATGAGGGTTTGTCAAGAATTCAAGATGGCAACATACAAAAACCAATGGGTTGGTATTCCCTCATAATGCATATGTTCTTGTTCAAGAGTACAGACTTCTTTGAGGAAGAAATGGAACTGGAGAAATTCCAAGATGGTAAAGAATTGCCTGTTCAAATGTGGAGAGCAGATTTGTCATGGGATAGGAAAAATGCTAGTTATGTGTATTTTGATAAGGTCTTTGCAACTAGACTCAAGTCACTGCTAAGTAACAAGAATGCTAGGGTTCACAATGAAATGATGAGGCTTTTAAGGCCTATGGAATATGCCTTGGAGTTAAAAATTGCTCATAATTGGGGAGATTTAATTTTACACCCTTTTTCCACAGTAATTAGGGTTTATGGTTTCAGAGGTACTCCTTATGTGCTACCCTATAGAGTCCCACTCAAGATTGGAATAGTAGAAATTATAAGGCAATTAGGTGGGCTACAAGAAGAAGCCCTGACTGGAAAGATGAAGGGAAATATCTTTCCTACCCTCACCAGAGCCCACCACTTTATCATCACCAAAGGTGGGTGGACACAGTTTGATAAGTATTTTGAGCCCTATCATTTAGCCACTTCTGTGTCTAGATGTGTAGTTAATGAGGAATTTATCATGGGTATGTTTAGGAAGAGGACTAATTGCATGAAGTTAAAAAATCAATTCAATTATCTAGAGGATATCATCAGAAATATTTTTGACCTTGATGTTCAGGAAATCAGGAAAGAGAAATGGATGGCATGCAAGAAGTCTTTGGAATTTGTTCAAAATTTTGATAAGACTTATGATCCTTTAAAGGATTTTTTCCCATGGTCTTACAAAATTGATTCCCTAATGAATCTTTTTGAGGGAATTATGCAAACCCTAAATGAGAAGAGGCAGAGAGCAGTTGAAAATGATCTAGAAAGGGCTCTTGCTGTCCTGAATAGATTTCCACAGAGCAGAATAGTCCCACCAGGAAATTATGTAGTATATAAAAGGAGAGGATACACTACTATTGCTCCCGAATTTGACTAGCCTCTTTAGCATAAGGGAAAGAGACCAATAGATATCAGTTTTCAAGAGGTGCCCTCTCCCAAAAGGCAAAGGGTGGAAACCAAAGAATAGGAGAGTGAATTATACTCTCCTTCCCAATCCCCCATGTAGTATGATGATCAGGCCATTGCTAAACAACTGGTCAAATTGAGGAATGCTGGTGAAGTGGTTGTTACTAATCAGGAGCTACAAGAAGGGATGCCAGAGGCACCTAGACATACAAAAACTGACCTCACAGTAGAAGAGTTTTCTGTAAAGGAGTTAGATCCTATAACCAAATAGGCCAGTGATGAATTCTTGTCTGATGATAACTTCATCAAAATCAGGGCTTTCATTCAATTTCTATGGAGGTGCCATATTGATGAATACAATCACAAGTACCAAAAGATGCTAGAAGCTCAACCCAATTCTACCAGGGAGGATGTAGAGAAAGAAGTTAAGAAAGAAATGATATCAAATTTTGATAATATTACCTCTGAAGAGGGTAGACAAATGGTTAAAAGGCAGGGAGTTCTCATATTGCCAGAATGGGATCTAGTGGATGCAGTGGTCTTTGATGTTGTAAGAAAGCAATCTAAACCTATGAGCACTGCTGGGACATCAATTGGTGCCCAATTTAGTGAAGATCATGTAGCTCTGGCAATATGGTCATTAAAGAAAAATGACAAGAGGAGAATGAAGGAGGATGATGAGGTTGAAGACACAGGGAGTCTAATTGTGAAGAGGGTTGATGACACCTCAAGAACTGAAGCTGCAAACATTGTTGTACAAATAGCCAATTTAAGCATGAAAGTAGTAGAGAGATAAAAGGAGGCCTATGCTAGCTTAAATGAGAGATATGAGTTTGTACTTAAAGCTTATAATGAGGAAAAGGTCAAGTCCTTGATGAAAGATAACAGAATAGTAGAGCTAGAGGGTAAACAAAAGATCCAATTTGTGCCCCAAGGGGAAATTTCTCAGGAACCTCATCAGCCCTCCTCCTCTAGTCCATTTGTAACATATCCCCCATCCCTTGAACCTCTAAGTCCTACTACCCAAGAAGTCATTGATGCTAAAAGAGAAGAATTAGAGGCTGAGAAGAATAGGTTGATCAGTGAAAGGTCAAGGCTAGAAGAAGGTAAAAGGGATCTTGAAGATTCCCCTACATGAAAAGAGGCTAAGGAATTGGTAAAGAAAAAATGTTTAGATCAGATATTTTCCAACCTCAAAAGATGTGCCAGTGAGGTTAACCTTTCTAACCTTTATTTACTGGGAAAGAAAATTGCAAGCATCACCAGCAAACATGAGGATGAAAAGAAGCACTGGGATCTAATGGTGAATAATTGGAAAGGGAAGTAAGACCATGTCAAATCCTTTTACTCTCTTTCAAAGGAGAAGAATAATGTTGACATCACCCTAACCAGTACCCATAAATGTCTCAAACTGATGGTTAATTTAGACATCAAGAAGAGCATGGTCATAAAGAGGGTCACAATTTTGAGAGATGAGTTCTCTAGGGAGAGGTATGATATGTATCCCAATGTTTTCAAAGAAGATGGGAAGATAAAGAGTGAATCCTTATGGCTAAGGCAATTAAATGAAGCACTAACCAATAGAACAAAAAGTATTATCACATTGACAATACTGGCTGGTTTGTGCTAACTATTGATATTTATAATAAAGTCAAGGCATTCTTTGAATCCTGGGAGGCTAAAGTTGAGAAGGCTAATGGTGACTGGGAAGATTTCAACAACCAGAAAGATGAGGTTTTGAATTTTAGTTGGCTGAATGATGAGGTGTTCACCACATGTGTTAGCAAGTATGGTATAGTTACCCCAGTGGCATGAGACAGTAAATATAAAGGGGACAGTTAACACCAAGGAGGTTGAGAAATTGGAGAAAATTAGATGTTGGGGCCTATGGAATAGTAAGAAAACAAAATCCAAATGAAAAAGACCCAGCCAACTCACAACAACTTCAAGCATTCAGGCGGTCACAGGACTGAAGATTACATGGCCGATAGCAAAATTTGTTATTCCGATCCGCTTGAAATTTTGTCTCTTCTTGTAACTATATTTTGTCATTTAGCCCAGTCATCCGTAGCTTTTTACATCCTTATTTTCCAAAAGGATTCCAAGATGACTATGGCTTTCTATAAGTATCAAAGTCTAGTATTGTAATAAAGATGGTAAAAATAAGACTACGAGGCAGATTACTGAATTGTGTCTGAATGTTGGTTTTAAGTCTTTTGAGTGTACTGATATTCAAATTCACATTAATAAAATACAATGGAATCTCCATTTTGATGTCAATGATGTCTTCTTGCATTTGC
>MU223565.1:404497-457836 GCA_018584345.1 Thuja plicata | reverse complement strand
AAATAGAAACAAAAATTGATGTTTGCACAGAAGAAGCAAACAAGTGGGAAAATGAAATTGCTAAGATGGAAGAGGTTCACGATTATAGTGTAACTAAGTTCCTTTTAGAAAAGGCCATACAAGGAGAAAAAGAAAACATGTTGTTCATAGCCAAGATAAATATGGAATGGTGAAATGAGATTCTAGAATAGGGTATACATGAGTTGTTAGAGCTTCTCAAGGATCTAGGTTGCCTTAATGATATAATAAGAAATAAACTCAAGCTCATTGATGTGAGGTTGATGGAAAACAAAAAGGATCCGAAAAGGACCGATGCTTAGGTGATTTAGTAATTTCAAGACAAAATGAAGGCTTTGAAGGAGACCAAAGATGTTATGGTTAAAGACTGTTCTACCATGGAAAAAGTAGAGTCTGTGTTGATTATCAGTAGTGAACATCTAGAAGTGCACAAGAAAAATTTGGAGCATATGGGGGCTATTAATTTGCCTAACCAACATGTCTTAGCTGATTTTTTGGCTATGTATGAGGAGTGGAGCACCACGCAGAAAGCTATCGGTGTTACTGACATGACGAAAGATGCTGCCACCTTGGATACTCATGGAATCGTGTCCAAAGATAACTCCTAGTCTTTTCTATGTGTTTTTTTAATTATTTTTCAAAGGATTATTTTCAAAACATTACTTAGATAAGTTAGTTTTTAAAATATTTTTTAGTGAACAGATTTGTCTTCCAAGAAAACACTTAAAAATTGACCCTAAAATGCCCAAACATGAAGACTCAATCAGCACTAACAGTTAGGTCACTTCACTATTGAAAAGTGTAAGTGACCTCTGAATTATCCTGGTACAACTTCGCGTGAAAGATTTTGCAATGAATTATCCATCCTACAAACATAGATTTTTTTAAACCTGAAAGCATAAAAAGGCAATTTGACATCTACGCATAGCTATAATGTAGATGTTGATATTAGACTGATAAAGTAGATAGAGAGAAAGAGAAGACAAAAATAAAAGAGTAGATTCCACAAAGTCAATCTCTCGAGCCTTTCCATTGCAAGAAAAAGATGATTAAATTATATATTTGACCTTTGGGAGCATAGTTACATAAAAACTCAAAGTCTTTCATGATAACAAAACTTATAAGCAGAAAAGTACCAAAGATAATTAAATAGACTCAAAGTTCCATTTAATATAAGAAATAATGCTGGAACACTAAGTTTCAAATCACAATTTCCTCATTCCTTCAATACTCAGCCATGGTTACAAAGAACAAAATTGGATGAACACAAACTCCTGAAAAACAAATGCATTAACTTCCCCTCTTCTCTTACAATTAAATTTAGAAAAACAATTCCCCTATCCAAAATTATAGTTAGAAAATGTATTTCCCCCCCTCTCTGGTAGCCTCAAGACTTGCCAGAAAAAGCCAAAAACCCCCTTATCTGCAAAGCCACAAGACTGTTAAAAGAAAAAAAGAAGAATCCTGTTAAAATGAAAAGTTTTACAATAAATAATGCTTTTTGGTTGTATTTCAGTTCTAATAATCATTTCTTGAAATTCTCTTCACTCTTATATTTTCATTGTTTTCGTGGCTTCATTACTCTCATCCCCGACTCTTTGGGTATTGAAAATTAATCAAATGGTTTATATTATTATAAAGTTGGTTTTAATTGGTTGATGGCTAGATACAACTTTCACTCCCTCAATTCTTCCATGTTTTTACACATTAAAGCATGTAGCCTTCCTGAATATTAAAGATCAACATTTACTCATCATTGGCACTGCAGTCAATATTTAATAAGGAGCTCGGCATGTGGTGAGTACAAACCATGAATTTTAATACATGCCACTTGGATTTTTCTTGTGGCACATGGGACTTTATGCTTCTCTTTTGACTAATATATTCATGGTAGATTCATCTACCAATACCTATCATGCTAGCACTGCATACACCAAAATATGGTGTCCATTCTAACACTATCTTCTATGAATTCTCATGGCGAGATTTCATAAAGGCCCCCGCATCTAACACTCATTTCTTCCAGGCATTGACATTTGGTCAAGCAGTTCACAGTTATTATTTGTACTTTTCCAAAGTTGAATGTTTGACTTTTCTATGTTTGGCTTGGAGCTAGAGAAAATGTTGGCCTATTGGTAAGAAATTCCTCTTGATAGAGTCATGTCGGGGTTTGATGAAAAATGGGCACCATTGGCATGATATGACATTGTCTATGTGAGAAATTGTCGGTAAACCATTAATACAACTACATTGATGGTTTTTCAAATAGTTCATAGCCGCCCCTTTTGGTCTTTATCATAACTTGGTTAATTTTTATTCTCAATCTCGGTGTCCAATATATATGATGCAATCAGGATTATTTTGAACGATTCAAGGCACGTTTCCATGTTTGAATACACAATCACCATCGTGAATCTCTACATGTTTGTGGTTGAGCTCATTCCTCCATGATAAATTGACTTGGTGAATCAATCTTAAATTTCTTTATGACTACAAACTCCATCATTCCTAACATTGCATCATATGTATTCTACAACTTGATGATTGCACTTAGTTTTGAATGCATGAATTTTGTGAAGTTTGTGTCATGGAGTTGATCATGATGAATGGTGGGCATTTTTTCAAATGATATCTTCTGGGAGAGATTTATCATTGTGCATCAAAAGCACACCAGATTCCAAAAGAAAGAGAAATCTCTTTCAACATTCCTAAGATGCAAGGAGCACCCAACAAATACTTTTGAACTTGCATTTTGTAATCCTGAATCTTGAACTTTGCAAACTGCATTTCAAAATTTAAAATTTGAATGATGAAATTTTGAAGTTAGATCTCTGAACTGAGAGGTAGACTTGGCAGTTTGAACCTTGTTGGAGAACCGGTTGAACCACTTCAAAATTTGTTCATCCGGTACAATGTAGTTCATAAGTGGTTTGAACCACTTCATATTTTTTTCAAAGAAAACTTGAATCTGAAGAAATTGAACCTGAAATTTAAGCTCAATGATTCAAGAGTTCATCCAAACATTGCCTTTTCACAAACAATACTTTACAAGAGCATTTTCAACATAAGCTGGGGGAAAAATTAAGAGAAAACTTTTGAGGAGACCTGATCTCGAATTTTGAGATTGGGGTGTGGAAAGCATGCCAACAACTACCTCTGAATGGGGAGTATGTGATGTAAAGCACATAAATAATCTAGAAAATATGGTAAAAATACTAGTGCTTTGTCCATTGGGAAACAAAGTCAAAGCATACGAAAAGAAAGAGGAAAAATTCTTGTAGAGAGGGCGGGGAGGAACAGGGAAACTACCAAAACAAAATTGAAAGTAGAACCAACAATGAATAGAAGAAAGGAAAGAAAAAAAAACCACTAAAAACACCTAAACTAAACACAAACCAGCCACAAATAGAAGCAAGGAAATAAAACTACCCCTAGGCACAACAAAATTTTATGTACAAAGGATAGGACAAGTAGCCAATACCTTAAGTAATGCACCTGGCTGCTCATGGAAAACCATTAACTGGTTCAAAGAGATATATGTTAGTGCAGAAGAGTGGTTGATATGCAGAATGTACCACTATTAGTAGATATCTTGTGACAACTGAAAAGAGAGATTCAATAACTATGTGCTACAAGAACTCTTCCTCTTTGAGAATACCAATCGAACCTCTTATTAGAGAAAGATTCAGAGGTTTCCTTGTAAGAGTGATTATAGAAAAATCTAAAATCAGATTTGTTGGGAGCTTGTCTTGTACTTGCACATCACCAACTTCATCCTTAAAATATAATGCCTCCAAATCAGGGGGACCATTAACCAGTCCATATTCACAGTCAAATGAGAAAACCTCCAATTCCACTTGTGCTTTCTGCAACATGATAGGGATGAAAGGTTGTACCATTGTTTGCAATTCCACCTCATGAAAATTCATGGATGTTTTAACCTATGGAGACTCTTTACCATCAATGCATATTGACAAAACTAAATATTGCATAGTCTGATTAGCCACATCTTTAAAAAGGTTTCCTTGTTTCATTACTACTTCAAATCATAGGCATCCCTCTAGCTGAGATATATAATCAAATAAAAAATATTTGGAGAGAGGAATGCCATACACTTCTTCACCATTCATCATTTTTCACTCTTGCTGACACACCACATCATGCTGATTAGAATCAATAACTGGGAAGATATTAGAAACTTCAAAATTAAAGCACTCATGTTCTTGAAAAAGAAAGGTCATTGATAACTCTTCATTTGAATCATATGCAACAATTCCTTCCCCTACAACTAGCGCACTCAGGTTGGTAATTAGCTCATCTGATTGATTAACACACTCCTCATCATTTTGAATATGTGGACAACATAATCCTATCATCCTTAACAATTATCTAGAAGATCTACTATTGCATTCACCTCAAAACAAAAAGATTCTAGAACAGGACCTTCACCAATATACACACATAAAGAATCACTCTTTTCACTATTTTGATAAGGTCTTTGCAACTAGACTCAAGTCACTGCTAAGTAACTAGAATGCTAGGGTTCACAATGAAATGATGAGGCTTTTAAGGCCTATGGAATATGCCCTAGAGTTAAAAATTTCTCACAATTGGGGAGATTTAATTTTATACCCTTTTTCCACAGTAATTAGGGTTTATGGTTTTAGAGGTACTCCTTATGTGCTACCCTATAGAGTCCCACTCAAGATTGGAATAGTAGAAATTATAAGGCAATTAGGTGGGCTACAAGAAGAAGCCCTGACCGGAAAGATGAAGGGAAATATCTTTCCTACCCTCACCTTAGCCCATCACTTTATCATAACCAAAGGTGGGTAGACATAGTTTGATAAGTATTTTGAGCCCTATCATTTAGCCACTTCTATGTCCAGATGTGTAGATAATGAGGACTTTATCATGGGTATGTTTAGGAAGAGGACTAATTGCGTGAAGTTAAAACATCAATTCAATTATCTAGAGGATATCATCAAAAATATTTTTGACCTTGATGTTCAGGAAATCAGGAATGAGAAATGGATGGCATGCAAGAAGTCTTTGGAATTTGTTCAAAATTTTGATAAGACTTATGATCATTTAAAGGATTTTTTCCCATGGTCTTACAAAATTGATTCTCTAATGAATCTTTTTGAGGGAATTATGCAAACCCTAAATGAGAAGAGGTAGAGAGCAGTTGAAAATGATCCAGAAAGGGCTCTTGCTGTCCTGAATAGATTTCCACAGAGCAGAATAGTCCCACCAGGAAATTATGTAGTATATAAAAGGAGAGGATACACTACTATTGTTCCCAAATTTGACCAACCTCTTTAGCATAAGGGAAAGAGACCAATAGATATCAGTGTTCAAGAGGTGCACTCTCCCAAAAGGCAAAGGGTGGAAACCAAAGAATAGGAGAGTCAATTATACTCTCCTTCCCAATCCCCCATGTAGTATGATGATCAGGCCATTTCTAAACAACTGGTCAAATTGAGGAATGCTGGTGAAGTTGTTGTTACTAATCAGGAGCTACAAGAAGGGATGCCAGAGGAACCTAGACATACAACAACTAACCTCACAGTAGCAGAGTTTGCTGGAAAGGAGTTAGATCCTATAACCAAATAGGCCACTGATGAATTCTTGTCTGATGACAACTTCATCAAAACCAGGGCTTTCATTCAATTTCTATGGAGGTGCCATATTGATGAATACAATTACAAGTACCAAAAGATGCTAGAATCTTAACCCAATTCTACTAGGGAGGATGTAGAGAAAGAAGTTAAGAAAGAAATGATATCAAATTTTGATAATATTACCTCTAAAGAGGGTAGACAAATGGTTAAAAGGCAGGGAGTTCTTATATTGCCAGAATGGGATCTAGTGGATGCAGTGGTCTTTGATGTTTTAAGAAAGCAAGCTAAACCTATGAATGCTGCTAGGACATCAATTGGTGCCCAGTTTAGTGAAGATCATGCAACTCTGGCAATCTGGTCATTAAAGAAAAATGACAAGAGGAGAATGAAGGAGGATGATGAGGTTGAAGACACAGGCAGTCTAATTGTGAAGAGGGTTGATGACACCTCAAGAATTGAAGCTACAAACATTGCTGTCCAAATAGCCAATTTAAGCATGAAAGTAGTAGAGAGAGAAAAGGAGGCCTATGCTAGCTTAAATGAGATATATGAGTTTGTACTTAAAGCTTATAATGAGGAAAAGGTCAAGTCCTTGATGAAAGATAAAATAATAGCAGAGCTGGAGGGTAAACAAAATATCCAATTTGTGCCCCAAGGGGTAATTGCTCAGGAACCTCATCAGCCCTCCTCCTCTAGTCCTTTTGTAACATATCCCCCATCCCTTGCACCTCTAAGTCCTACTACCCAAGAAGTCATTGATGCTAAAAGAGAAGAATTAGAGGCTGAGAAGAACAGGTTGATCAGTGAGAGGTGAAGGCTAGAAGAAGAAGGTAAAAGGGATCTTGAAGATTCCCCTACATGCAAAGAGGCTAAGGAATTGGTAAAGAAAAAATGTTCAGATCAGATATTTTCCAACCTCAAAAGATGTGCCAGTGAGGTTAACCTTTCTAACCTTTATTTACTGGGAAAGAAAATTGCAAGCATCACTAGCAAACATGAGGATGAAAAGAAGCAGTGGGATCTAATAGTGAATAATTGGAAAGGGAAGGCAGCCCATGTCAAATCCTTTTACTCTCTTTCAAAGGAGAAGAATAATGTTGACATCACCCTAACCAATACCCATAAATGTCTCAAACTGATGGTTAATTTAGACATCAAGAAGAGCATGGTCATAAAGAGGGTCACAATTTTGAGAGATGAGTTCTCTAGGGAGAGGTATGATATGTATCCCAATATTTTCAAAGAAGATGGGAACATAAAGAGTGAATCCTTATGGCTAAGGCAATTAAATGAAGCACTAACCAATAGAATAAAAATTATTATCACGTTGACAAATACTGGCTGGTTTGTCCTAACTATTGATATTTTGAATAAAGCCAAGGCATTCTTTGAATCCTGGGAGGATGAAGTTGAGAAGGCTAATGGTGACTGGGAAGAGTTCAACAGCCAAAAAGATGAGGTTCTGAATTTTAGTTGGCTGAATGATGAGGTGTTCACCACATGGGTTAGCAAGCATGGTATAGTTACCCCTGTGGCATGAGACAGTAAATATAAAGGGGACAACTAACACCAAGGAGGTTGAGCAATTGGAGAAAATTAGATATGGGGGCCTATGCAACAGTAAGAAAATAAAATCCAAATGAAAAAGACCCAGCCAACTCACAGCAACTTCAAGCATTCAGGCGGTCACAAGATAGAAGATTACATGGCTGATAGCAAAATTTGTTATTCCCATCCGCTTGAAATTTTGTCTCTTCTTGTAACTATATTTTGTCATTTAGCCCAGTCTTTCATAGCTTTTTGCATCCTTATTTTCCTAAAGGATTCCAAGATGACTGTGGCTATCTATAAGTATCAAAGTCTAGTATTGTAATAAAGATGGTAAAAATAAGACTACAAGGTAGATTACTGAATTGTGTCTGAATGTTGGTTTTAAGTCTTTCGAGTGTACTGATATTCAAATTCACATTAATAAAATATAATGGAATCTCCATTTTGATGTCAATGATGTCTTCTTGCATTTGCTATTAATTCTTGTATGTTTAATTTGTAAGGCATTTTGAGTATACTGATTATAAGATAGTCATGTTCTTGTCTGTGAGTTGCTTTCAAGGAGAGTTTTAAATCTTGCAGATAATTGCAGAGGATTAGGGTTTATGCAAGGATTTGATACAAGGGTGTGAGGATGAGAGGATAGCTTGTAAGGAATTCTATCTAGGGTTCATTTGTATTTCTATTGATTATCTTTAATATGTGTATCCTCTATTTTGACTCTATCACCCATGATTAGGCACTGGTCAAAATGCTGACAAGTGGTTGTTATCATCAATTCAAATTCAATCAATCTTTATAATTTTATTATTTCAAGTACATGTCTAGTTAATTGTATTCATTACAATTCATCTTAGTGATTCCTTAAAGAGTGAATCAACAGGTTAGCCTTCCTAGGCCTAAATGGCATAAAAAAAAGAAGGATTACCAATCCTTAATCTACTGTTAAAAACTGCTAAAAATAATATTTTGTCAAAGGTGCACCCACCTGGGTATGTGGAACCCAAAGTGTAGAAGGATTTTCTATCCTTATTAATTATCCTTTTCCCTGTGAGAATCCAACTTGGGTATAAGAGAGTCTGCTATTTATTGCCATTGTAATTGATTCCACAAGAAAAAGATCTAACACACATCATAGACCTTTTCCATCTCTAAATAAATAGAAACAAAAATTGATGTTTGCACAGAAGAAGCAAACAAGTGGGAAAATGAAATTGCTAAGATGGAAGAGGTTCACGATTATAGTGTAACTAAGTTCCTTTTAGAAAAGGCCATACAAGGAGAAAAAGAAAACATGTTGTTCATAGCCAAGATAAATATGGAATGGTGAAATGAGATTCTAGAATAGGGTATACATGAGTTGTTAGAGCTTCTCAAGGATCTAGGTTGCCTTAATGATATAATAAGAAATAAACTCAAGCTCATTGATGTGAGGTTGATGGAAAACAAAAAGGATCCGAAAAGGACCGATGCTTAGGTGATTTAGTAATTTCAAGACAAAATGAAGGCTTTGAAGGAGACCAAAGATGTTATGGTTAAAGACTGTTCTACCATGGAAAAAGTAGAGTCTGTGTTGATTATCAGTAGTGAACATCTAGAAGTGCACAAGAAAAATTTGGAGCATATGGGGGCTATTAATTTGCCTAACCAACATGTCTTAGCTGATTTTTTGGCTATGTATGAGGAGTGGAGCACCACGCAGAAAGCTATCGGTGTTACTGACATGACGAAAGATGCTGCCACCTTGGATACTCATGGAATCGTGTCCAAAGATAACTCCTAGTCTTTTCTATGTGTTTTTTTAATTATTTTTCAAAGGATTATTTTCAAAACATTACTTAGATAAGTTAGTTTTTAAAATATTTTTTAGTGAACAGATTTGTCTTCCAAGAAAACACTTAAAAATTGACCCTAAAATGCCCAAACATGAAGACTCAATCAGCACTAACAGTTAGGTCACTTCACTATTGAAAAGTGTAAGTGACCTCTGAATTATCCTGGTACAACTTCGCGTGAAAGATTTTGCAATGAATTATCCATCCTACAAACATAGATTTTTTTAAACCTGAAAGCATAAAAAGGCAATTTGACATCTACGCATAGCTATAATGTAGATGTTGATATTAGACTGATAAAGTAGATAGAGAGAAAGAGAAGACAAAAATAAAAGAGTAGATTCCACAAAGTCAATCTCTCGAGCCTTTCCATTGCAAGAAAAAGATGATTAAATTATATATTTGACCTTTGGGAGCATAGTTACATAAAAACTCAAAGTCTTTCATGATAACAAAACTTATAAGCAGAAAAGTACCAAAGATAATTAAATAGACTCAAAGTTCCATTTAATATAAGAAATAATGCTGGAACACTAAGTTTCAAATCACAATTTCCTCATTCCTTCAATACTCAGCCATGGTTACAAAGAACAAAATTGGATGAACACAAACTCCTGAAAAACAAATGCATTAACTTCCCCTCTTCTCTTACAATTAAATTTAGAAAAACAATTCCCCTATCCAAAATTATAGTTAGAAAATGTATTTCCCCCCCTCTCTGGTAGCCTCAAGACTTGCCAGAAAAAGCCAAAAACCCCCTTATCTGCAAAGCCACAAGACTGTTAAAAGAAAAAAAGAAGAATCCTGTTAAAATGAAAAGTTTTACAATAAATAATGCTTTTTGGTTGTATTTCAGTTCTAATAATCATTTCTTGAAATTCTCTTCACTCTTATATTTTCATTGTTTTCGTGGCTTCATTACTCTCATCCCCGACTCTTTGGGTATTGAAAATTAATCAAATGGTTTATATTATTATAAAGTTGGTTTTAATTGGTTGATGGCTAGATACAACTTTCACTCCCTCAATTCTTCCATGTTTTTACACATTAAAGCATGTAGCCTTCCTGAATATTAAAGATCAACATTTACTCATCATTGGCACTGCAGTCAATATTTAATAAGGAGCTCGGCATGTGGTGAGTACAAACCATGAATTTTAATACATGCCACTTGGATTTTTCTTGTGGCACATGAGACTTTATGCTTCTCTTTTGACTAATATATTCATGGTAGCTTCATTTACCAAGACCTCTCACGCTAGCACTGCATACACCAAAATATGGTGTCCATTCTGACACTATCTTCTATGACTTCTCATGACGAGATTTCATAAAGGCCCCCACATCTAACACTCATTTATTCTAGGCATCGACATTTGGTCAAGCGGTTCACAGTTATTATTTGTACTTTGCCAAAGTTGAATGTTTGACTTTTCTATGTTTGGCTTGGAGCTATAGAAAATGTTGGTCTATTGGTAAGAAATTCCTCTTGATAGAGTCATGTCGGCGTTTGATGGAAAATGGGCACCATTGGCATGATATGACATTGTCTATGTGAGAAATTGTCGGTAAACCATTAATACAAATACATTGATGTTTTTTCAAACAGTTCATAGTCGCCCCTTTTGGTCTTTATCATAACTTGGTTAATTTTTATTCTCAATCTCGGTGTCCAATATATATGATGCAATCAGGATTATTTTGAACGATTCAAGGCAGGTTTCCATTTTTGAATACACAATCACCATCATGAATCTCTACATGTTTGTGGATGAGCTCATTCCTCCATGATAAATTGACTTGGTGAATCAATCTTAAATTTCTTTATGACTACAAAATCCATCATTCCTAACACTGCATCATATGTATTTTACAACTTGATGATTGCAGTTAGTGTTGAATGCATGAATTTTGTGAAGTTTGTGTCATGGAGTTGATCATGATGACTGGTGGGAATTTTGTCAAATGATATCTTCTGGGAGAGATTTATTATTGTGCATCAAAAGCACACCAGATTCCAAAAGATAGAGAAATCTCTTTCAACATTCCTAAGATGCAAGGAGCACCCAACAAATACTTCTGAACTTGCATTTTGTAATCCTGAATCTTGAACTTTGCAAATTGCATTTCAAACTTTGAAATTTGAATGATGAAATTTTGAAGTTAGATCTCTGAACTGAGAGGTAGAATTGGCAGTTTGAACCTTGTTGGAGAACCGGTTGAACCACTTCAAACTTTGTTCATTCGGTACAATGTGGTTCATAAGTGGTTTGAACCACTTTGTATTTTTTTCAAAGAAAACTTGAATCTGAAGAAATTGAACCTGAACTTTAAGCTCAATGATTCAAGAGTTCATCCAAACATTGCCTTTTCACAAACAATACTTTACAAGAGAATTTTCAACATAAGCTGGGGGAAAAATTAAGAGAAAATTTTTGAGGAGACCTGATCTCGAAGTTTGAGATTGGGGTGTGGAAAGCATGCCAACAACTACCTTTGACTGGGGAGTATGTGATGTAAAGCACATAAAGAATCTAGAAAATATGGTAAAAACACTAGTGCTTTGTCCATTGGGCAACAAAGTCAAAGCATATGGAAAGAAAGAGGAAAGATGCTTGTAGAGAGGGTGGGGAGGAACAGGGAAACTACCGAAACAAAAATGAAAGAAGAACCAATAGCGAACATAAGAAAGGAAAGAAAAAAAACCACTAAAAACACCTAAACTAAACACAAACCAGCCACAAATAGAAGCAAGGAAATCAAACTACCCCTAGGCACAACAAAATTTTATGTAAAAACGATAGGGCAAGTAGCCAATACCTTAAGCAATGCACCTGGCTGCTCATGGAAAACCATTAATTGGTTCAAAGAAATATATGTCGGCACGGAAGAGTGGTTGATATGCAGAATGTACCACTATTAGTAGATATGTTGTGACAACTGAAAAGAGAGATTCAATAACTATGTGCTACAAGAACTCTTCCTCTTTGAGAATACCAATCGAGCCTCTTATTAGAGAAAGATTCAGAGGTTTCCTTGTAAGAGTGATTATAGAAAAATCTAAAATCAGATTTGTTGGGAGCTTGTCTTGTACTTGCACATCACCAAATTCATCCTTAAAATATAATGCCTCCAAATCAGGGGGACCATTAACCAGTCCATATTCACAATCAAATGAGAAAACCTCCAATTCCACTTGTGCTTGCTGCAACATGATAGGGATAAAAGGTTGTACCATTGTTTGCAATTCCACCTCATGAAAATTCATGGATGTTTTAACCTGTGGAGACTCTTTACCATCAATGCATTTTGACAAAACTAAAGATTGCATAGTCTGATCAACCACATCTTTCAAAAGGTTTCCTTGTTTCATTACTACTTCAAATCATAGGCATCCCTCTATCTGAGATATATAATCAAATAAAAAATATTTTGAGAGAGGAATGCCATACACTTCTTCACCATTCGTCATTTTTTTCTCTTGTTGACACACCACATCATGCTAATTAGAATCAATAACTGGGAAGATATTAGCAACTTCAAAATTAAAGCACTCATGTTCTTGAAAAAGAAAGGTCATTGATAACTCTTCATTTGAATCATATGCAACAATTCCTTCCCCTACAACTAGCGCACTCAGGCTGGTAATTAGCTCATCTGATTGATTAACACACTCCTCATCATTTTGAATATGTGGACAATAGAATCCTATCATCCTTAACAATTATCTAGAAGATCTACTATTGCATTCACCTCAAAACAAAAAGATTCTAGAACAGGGTCTTCACCAATATACACACATAAAGAATCACTCCTTTCACCATCTTCCATAACATTAAAAGATTCATATTCTGGTAGGGAATTATTAGAGAGAATTTTGATAAAATCTTCAAGAAAAGGCTGATTATCACAATCTTCAAATATGAAACTTTCTACATGGGAAGAAAAAGAAATTTCGGACAATATTTCATCATTCTTACTTACCAATTCTCTGGTATTGTCAAGGCTATTGTCATCCTTAAAAACTAGATTTGTAGGGGGCTAAATTACTTCAGGTTGAGCTTCTTTCTCATTCATGACAAGGTGATTAAAATAAATAGATGAAATATAGACGACTAGGACCTCATCATTATCCACCTTCATCTCTTCATTTAGCTGCGATACCCTTTTTTGATATAGATGCAACACTTTATTCTTCTCTTCTAACTCATTCAACTTGTCAAATCTGATACAAAGGCTTCTCCACAACAGAGCAGATGTGTGATCATATTCCATACTTATATTATTCCTAATAGCTTGGGAGATGCTTTCTTTGAAGCTGTCCATGAACTCGTGCAACACTTTATCATCCATTTGATAAAGTTCCATGAGAGAGGGATTTGGCCTTGGATTTCTCATGGATTTCATATTTGGCAAGGTTTTTATATAGAGTCACCAATCTCCAGCATCTAGAGATAAACATAAAATTGAGGAAACAATTATTAGATACTGATCTTCGTTCCCGGTCCCATCAGAGTCACCAAAAATTTGTTAGTGAATAGATTTGTCTTCCAAGAAAACACTTACAAATTGACCCTAAAATTCCCAAAAAAGAAGACTCAATCAACACTAACAATTAGGTCACTTCACTATTGAAAAGTGTAAGCAACCTCTAAATTATCCATGTATAGCTCCCTGTGAAATATTTTACAATGAATTATCCATATTAGAAACATAGATTCTTTTAATCCGAAAGCATAAAAAGGAAATTTGACATCTACGCATAGCTATAACATAGATGCTGATATTAGACTGATAAAGTGGACAAAGAGAAAGAGAAGACAAAAATAAAAGATTAGATTGCACAAAGTCAATCTCTTGAACCTTTCCATTGCAAGAAAAAGATGATTAAATTATATATTTGACCTTTGGGAGCATAGTTAAATAAAAACTCAAAGTCTTTCATGATAACAAAACTTATGAACAAAAAATTACCAAAGATAATTAAATAGACTCAAAGTTCCATTTAATATGAGAAATAATGCTAGAACACTAAGTTTCAAATCACATTTTCCTCATTCCTTCAATACTCAACCATGGTTACAAAGAACAAAACTGGATGAACACAAACTCCTGAAAAAAAATGCATTAACTTCCCCTCTTCTCTTACAAATAAATTCAGAAAAATCATTCCCCTATCCCCTATTACAGACTGAAAATGTATTTTCCCCCTCTCTGGCAGCCTCAAGACTTTCTGGAAAAAGAAAAAAACTACTCCTGTTTACAAAGCCACAAGACTGTTGACAGAAAAAGAAGAAGAACCCCTTTAAAATGAAAATTTTTACAATAAATAATGCTTTTCAGTTGTATTTCGATTCTAATAACCGTTTCTTGAAAATCTCTTCACTCTTATATTTTCACTATTTTCATGGCTTCATTACTCTCATCCCTGACTCTTTGGGTATTAAACATTAATCAAATGGTTTATATTATTATAAAGTTGGTTTTAATTGGCTGACGACTGGATACAAATTTCACTCCCTCAGTACTTCCATGTTTTTACACATTAAAGCATGTAGCCTTCCTAAATATTAAAGATCAACATTTACTCATCATCAACACTATAGTCAATATTTAATAAGGAGCTCAGCATGTGGTGGGGAGAAACCATGAATTTTAATACATGCCACTTGGATATGTCTTGCGGCACATGAGACTTTATGCTTCTCTTTTGACTAATATATTCATGGTAGGTTCATTTCCCAACACCTCTCGCGCTGGTACTGCATACACCAAAATATGGTGTCCATTCTAACACTATCTTCTAGGACTTCTCATGCAAATATTTCATAAAGGGCCCCACATCTAACACTCATTTCTTTTAGGCATCGACATTTATTCAAGTGGTTCACAGTTATTCTTCGTGCTTTTCCAAAGTTGAATGTTCAAATTTTCTATTTTTGGCTTGGGGCTGGAGAAAACATCAGTCTATTGGTAATAAATTCCTCTTGATAGATTCATGTCAGGTTTTGATGGAAAATGGGCACCATTGGCATGATATGACACTATCCATGTGAGCAATTGTCAACAAACCATTAATACAACTGCATTGATATTCTGTCAAACAGTTCGTAGTCACCCCTTTTGGTCTTTGTTATAACTTGGTTAATTTTATTCCCAATCTCAGTGTCCAATATATATGATTCCATCGGGCTTCTTTTGAATGATTCAAGGCATGTTTCCATGTTTGAATACACAATCACCATCATGAATCTCTATGTGTTTGTGGATGATCTCATTCCTCCATGCTAAATTGACTTTGGTGAATAAATCTTCAATTTCTTTATGACTGCGAACTCCATCATTCCTAACACTGCATCATATGTATTTTACAACTTGATGATTGCACTTAGTGTTGAATGCATGAATTCTGTGAAGTCCATGTCGTGGAGTTGATCATGATGACTAGCAGGCATTTTGTCAAATGATGTCTTCTAAAGAGATTGATCATTGTACGTCAAAAGCACACAAGATTCCAAAAGAAAGAGAATATCTTTCAACATTCCTAAGATGCGAGGAGCACCCAAAAAATACTTTTGAACTTGCATTTTGTAATCCTGAATCTTGAACATTGCAAACTGCATTTCAAACTTTGAACTTTGAATGATGAAATTTTGAAGTTAGATCTCTGAACTGAGAGGCATAATTGGTAGTTTGAACCTTGTTGGAGAACCGGTTGAACCACTTCAAACTTTGTTCATTCGGTACAATGTGGTTCAGAACTAGTTTGAACCACTTAGTATTTTGTTTAAAGAAAACTTGAATCTGAAGAACTTGAACCTGCATTTGAAATTGAACTTGAACCTGAACTTTAAGTTCAATGATTCAAGAGTTCATCCAAACATTTCCTTTTGACAAACAATACTTTACAAGAGCATTTTCAACATAAGCCGAGGGAAAAATTAAGAGAAAAATTTTGAGGAGCCCTGATCTCAAAGTTTGAGATTGGGGTGCGGAAAGCATGCCAACACTATTTTATGTCCTGCGTGGCTATTTAAGTTAATTTTCAAGAGTCTGTGAGGGTCGTTTCTATGGGATTTGAAAGATACTTTTATTTTATGTGGATTAGATATATATTTCTTTTTTTTGTTGAATTTATGTGGGGGGAAAAGGACATTTGTATAATACCAGTCAGTTTATATATGAAGATTGTGGAATTATCTGATCAGTTGGTGAGAATGTGTATACTAAATTTATGCTGGAATTGATGTATATGTTGTCATGATCTTTGTCTATGTTCTTTTATCCTTCCAGTATTTCATGCTTGATAGATCTTTGTGGTAATTTATTAATTTCTATTCATTTCAATTAGAAGTCAATTGACTTCTGGTTTTTCTGATATTTATGGTGATCTATAGCATTTCACTTATATGCTTATAATGGAATGTTAATTTCCTTTCTTACTTTTGGGTTAAAAGTATTGCTTAAAAACCATTATTTTTGAATAAAAGAGAAAAGAGTTATCATTCTAGAAGGATGTTTCACCTTTGATGCAGAGAGTTAAATCTTGTTTGATTAACTCAACTGCTGGTAGTAGATTTCTCTTTTACATTGGGTTAAGAGTAACTTGATAGTTTTTTTTTAGAAAAGGGAAAATTTGTCTGCCAATAATTTTGATGATTCATGGGCTCTAGATTCAGGGGCCTCATTTCATGCTACGCCCCATAGAAGTTAGTTTATTGATTATGTCCAAGGGGATTTTGGGTTGGTTTATTTGGGAGATAATGAACCCTATCAGATTGTTGGGAAGGGAAAAATTAAGGTGCAGTTGCAGAATGAGAATCATTGGATGCTACAAGAGGTAAGGCAAGTTCCAAGGCTGAGTAGGAATTTAATTTCAGCGGGACAGCTAGGTGATGAAGGTTGCACAGTTAATTTTAATGATAAAAATTGGAAGGTTTCAAAAGGTTCCTTAGTAGTAAAAAAGGTGTGAAAGTAGGAACCTTATATCTTTGTATAGGTCATACTTTTTTGGAATAGTTGTTGTAATTGAGCAGGTAGAGCATGAAACAATAATTATGGATTCTAAAAAAACACCATGGCACAATAGACTTGGGCACATGAGTGAAAAAGGTATGAAATTACTTCATTCAAATAAAGTCTTACTGGGTCTAAGATGTGTCAATATGGATTTTTGTGAAAGTTTTGTGTATGGAAAACAAAAGAGAGTTAGTTTTCTAAAGGGTGGGAAGGAAACGAAAGATGAGAAATTGGAGCTTGTGCATATAGATGTATGGGGACCAGCTCATGTATCTTCCCTTGGTGGCTCTTTGTATCATGTTACACTCACTGATGATGCAACTAGGAAAGTATGGATTTATTTCCTTAGGTAGAAATATGATGTATTTGAAACTTTTAAAAAATGGAAAAGCTTGGTTGAGAATGAGACCCATAAAAGACTAAAATATCTTAGATCTAATAATCATTGTGAGAAGTGCAAAAAAAAATTTGAAGATTATTATTCCTCTTAGCTCTAATGATATTTGTAGGTAGAAAACAATTCCAAGGACTCCACAAGAAAATGGACTAGTTGAATGCATGAATAGGACAATAATGGAGCATGCAAGGAATATAAGGTTGCATGTTGGTATGACCTTAAATATATTGGAAAATTCTGTAAACAATGTTGTTTATTTAATTAATAAAGGTCCCTCTACTCCTTTGGGTTGTGGTATTCTAGAGGAATCTTGGACAGGTAAGAACTTAAGTTATTATTTTCTCACAACCTTCAGTTTTGAAACATTTCCTAATATAGATTCTGAAAATAGAACCAAGCTGGAAGCTAAATCAAAGAAATGTGTAGTTTTTGGATATGGTATTGAGGATTTAGTTTATAGACTTTGGGATTTTGAGAATCATAAAACTGTGAGAAGTAGCGATGTCATATTCAATGACAAATTGTTGTACAAAGATCAGTTACGGAAACATGAGAAGAAAGAAAATGATTATGTAGTACTAGATGATACTCCTAAAGATGATGTTCCTATGGTTCCTCATGATCCAAAAAAACAACAACAACAACAACAACAACAACAACAACATACCACCAACTCCTGTGAATGTTAGATTATCTTCAAGGCTATGTAGACCTTTTGACAAGTTTTCTCCCTCTTTGTATTATATTTTATTGACTGATGCTGGTGAACCAAAATGTTATGATAAAGATATATAGCTAGATACCAAGGTTAAGTAGGAGGATGTAACGGTAGAAGAAATGGACTCCTTGCTGAAAAATCAGACCTAGGAATTATGCAAGTTGCTTGCAGGTAAAAAGGATTTACATAAAAAATGGGTTTATAGGCTGAAAGAGGAGGATGGAGGTAAGAAAATATTTTAATACAGGTTAGTTGTAAAGTGATTTTCATAGAAAAAGGGCATTGATTTTGATGAGATCTATTCTCCAGTTGTAAAAATGACTTTTATTCGTATTGTTTTAAGTATTGTGGCTACTGAAGATTTGCATTTGGAACAACTAGATGTGAAAACTTCATTTCTCCATGGTGATTTGGAGGAGGAGATATATATGGAACAACCACAAGGATTTGAAGTCACAGGTAAGGAGAATGTTTTGTGTCGATTAAAGAAGAGTTTATATGGCTTGAAACAAGCACCTCGACAATGGTACTTAAAATTTGATAGTTTTATGGATGAGAATGGTTTAAGTAGATGTAATTCTGACCATTGTGTTTATTTTAAGGGGTTGGATAATGATAGCTACATTATTTTATGTTTATATGTTGATGACATTCTTGTAGCTAGGTCTAACATGGATCACATAAGAGAGTTAAAAAATAGTTAGAAAAATCATTTTTTATGAATAATTTGGGGGAAGAAAAACAAATACTTGGTATTAAATTTATAGATATAGGAAGAAAAAAAAATTGACTCTATCTCAGGCTGGTTATGTTGAAAATGTGTTGCAAAGATTCTCCATGGAGAATACAAAAGATGTCAGTACACCTTTTCCTAGTCATTTGAAATTGACTAAGGAGATGTGTTCCAAGACACAAGAGGAAGAGGAAAAAATGTCCAAGGTATCTTATTCTTTAGCTGTAGGCAGTTTAATGTATGTCATGGTATGCACTAGTCCTGATATTGCACATTTAGTAGGAGTTGTTAGTAGGTACATGAGTCATCTTGGAGTTGAGCATTGGAATGTGGTAAAATGGATTCTTAGATACTTGAGAGGTACATCCAACAAATTTTTACATTTTGGGGATATAGTATTAATTTACAAGGCTATTTTGACTCATATTTGGAAGGAGACATTAATACCAGGTGGATTACAATAAGATATGTTTTCACTGTCGGTGGGAAAATGGTGAGTTGGATCTCTAGGTTGTAAAAGAAGGTTTATTTATCCATCATAGAGGAAGAGTATGTAGATGCAATAGAGGCAAGCAAGGAGATGATATGGATGCAATCTTTTGTGGAAGAATTGGAAAAAATATAGGTTAACAATGACTTGTTTACAGATAGCCAAGGTGTCATTCATCTTGCCAAGAATTATGCCTTGCACTCAAAGACAAAACACATATAGTTGAGGTATCACTTCATTTGGTCGGTATTGGATGATGGATGTTTAAGGCTGGAAAAGATACATACAACTAAAAATATCAGGGATATGTTTACAAAGGCAATGACAAGGGAGAAGCTGAACTCCTCTTCAACTTTGGTTAGTCTTCACGAGTAAAACAATAAAATCTAACAATAGAGTTCAGGGTGTTTGTTTCAATAGGAGCTATAGGGGTAGCGGTATTTCTACATGATCAGTATTCAAGTGGGAGATTGTTTAGTGTGGAGCCTAATCTATCCCCAAGTGGGAGATTGTTGATTTTTGGTGACTGATCAGGCAAGTACTATACACTTTTGGGCAATTATTTTGTTTAACTTGTCAAGAATTTTTTTGGTTGACTCGTCAACCATTTCTGTAGGTAGACTCATCAAGAAATTTTTAGGGTTAGTGTTTTTCTATAATAAAAAATGGCATTATGCTTATGGCTTGTTAGAGTGAAGATGTATTGAAGCATTTTGTGGTGGTATTGAGCGGCAAGGGATTGCTAGTTGTAATCAGTTGAAATTAATGAATAATAATATTGGAATCTATGTTTGGTGGACATAGCCAAAGATTGGGTGAACCAGGTTATATCTGTGTCTTCTTGTTATAATTATGTGTTCTTTATTCCTTTGAATTATTGGTTATATTTGCATGTAATTATTAGATTTATGTCTTCTAATCCCAACCGGCGAAACATTGTGGAAGAACCAAAAGAAATAGCAGAAGAAATTGTCAACTTCTTTAGAAATAATCTGAATAATTTGGACTCTTCAGACTTAAATTCACAAAATAGATGTTGGGTAACTTACCCAAAATCATCAAAAAAGAGAAAATAAGATGTTGAATGATAAATTTTCACTAACAAAATTTAAAGAAGCATTTAATCAATTTCACCCCAATAAGGCTCCAGACCTAGATGAATTCCCAGCATGTTACTTTCAGAAATGTTGGCACTTCTTGGGATTAGATATGTGGGAAGGTATATAAAATATGAGAAACTCTTGCAAAATTATGAAGGAGATAAATAACACCTGTTAGAATATTTAATCTTTCCTTGTATTTATTTAATTTAGGATAAACCAAGGTATCCTACATGTATTTTTTCCTCTAGTACAAGTAGGAGGACATGTCCTTTGTGATTCCTTTATTAAGGAAAATGGTTTATCCTCCTTAAGAAGATGTTGACACTTTTCTACACACCTACTATGAATGGTGGCATTCATATATTTGTGAGTTACTTTGTAACTCCCCTCCTCATCTCTATTTAATAGATGCTCTCTCTCTCTCTCTCTCTCTCTCTCTCTCTCTCTCTCTCTCTCTCTCTCTCTCTCTCTTAGATTTGCCTCGTTCATAATTCACAAGTTGATTTTCCCCTTTCAAAACTTCTTGTCTCCTTTTCTTGGCTCTTTTGGTGATTGCTCCAAGTTTATGCACTTCTCATGGTAACAATATTCTCTTTAATTAGCTCTCTTGGATTATTATTCAATTATTTTCTCTTGATATTTTCCTTTCATGGTATCAGAGAATAGGTTATTAATCCTTGTTTGAGTGAAAGTTGTTGAAGGTTACCATTTTGTGGAGCACACCTTATTTTGGAGACATTCTTGAAGAGAGAGAAGCTTGAATGTCATTTATTAACTCATTTGTGCTTGCAAGATTTTCTAAATATCTATTTTTTTGTTACTAACCCTCTTTGGAAGGCTTGGCACCAGAGAGGTTACTATATTTTTAAAAAATAAAAATAAAAAAATTAACCTCAGTTGTGTAAACGCAAGGTTACAATTTTTTTCCCTTTTCTCTCACAGTTTTTTATTGTAGGTTTAATAGTAATCTGTATTTATTAGTTTCATCTGCAGGTTAAATGATGTAGGACTAGTCTTGCTTCTTCCTAGACCTCCTCTAGGGTATCCTAGGTCAATATATTGACCTACTAGGGTCCTTTAACTATACCTAGGATCCTTAGGATTCTTATCACAATATTCTTATCCATTCAACTAGTGGACACCATTATGTAGAACAAAACACTTCAAACTTCCTTCTAGACCTCAAATGGTCTTTCTTGCCTCATTTGCCTAAAATGCTCCAACTGATCCAAATTTCTCAATGGAAAATCTATAGAGAGGATTAGGGTTTCCAAGATGTTCATAGGAACCTTTCCATCACCTAAAATCACACTTTGCATTAGAACCCTAATCGAGTTCCAAGAAACTCCACAATTGCTTCCCAAATAGGGCTACAAGCAATTAGCCCTACTTAGTCACCTTTCTTGCATTAACTTACAAAATGTCTTAATAAGTGTCCAAAAAATTTTAGGATCGAGATACCCTTTTCCATGACACTAGATATTTTCTAGGTCTAGGGCTCCCAAGCTATCTGTACAGCTCTGCCTATAATCAAGGCTAAAAATTAGGGTTTTGAGGGTTTCAAAACCAATCTGATAGAAAATCAATTATTTCTATCAAAAAAACTTCAAAAAATATTCCCACTCACTTTGGGACCTCATAATACGCCACCCTACTCCTCTCCAATCTTTTATTGAAGCCATGAATGCTTTCAATCTACCAAAATGGCTCTGCAATTGTAGGTGATCCCTAGCCATGCCTCACTAGCTCGCCTAGGGAATCACCTTAAAAATGAATTCCATAACTTCCAGGGCCCCTCCTTCACTATACATAATTTACATGGAGTCAAACACAATAATCCAAGAGCCCATGTAAGTGCCATCTTGGAAAATGGAGTTATGACCCCATTTTCAGACAATGCTCAAATCAAACTAGCGATTGGACCAAACTTAAAAGATTTTGTACACGAAAATAAAACTATTAAATCAAACAAAATAATACCAAAATAATTCTTTAAACAACCTAAATTACAATAAACAAAGCTTACATTTGTAATTTTGATCCAATAAACCATCTGATCACTTCAAAACACACAAACAGTCACTATTTTTGCATTACACAGTCCGTACACAAAATTACTCCAACTTGCCAACCCTTCCAACAACTCGAGGATGGTCTTAAATAATTGACCCAAGCACTAAGAAATTAATTTGAGATAGTTAAGGAACTAATTCCTTCAAATTTTCATTCTTGTCATAAAAGTTGTCAATCTTGTCATTGACAATATTGACAACTTTTTGCAACTTTTAGCTATGGTATCCAAACTTGATCTAACCTTGTCCAAACTTTCCGAAACCCCTAATTAGGATGAAATAACATAAAATAGGACCTATATTCCATTTTTTGAATCATTTGGAAAAAAAATACCAAATACACCCTATTGGACCTATATAGACACAAAGGTCTCTATGGACCTAACAAGACATATCCTCCTACTTAACACTCTAGACACTAGGAATTTTGGTCCCTTTATTCACCTAGTGGTCTGGCTAGAACCACTACAAGCCAAAACATAGAAGAAGCCCTAGGTTACATTGTATCAACTAGCCCACCTAGGTGCTCCTGCACCATACTCCCCCAAAAGGAGAATCTATGTCACTCCTGTGGACAAGAGATCCTCTGAGATGCCCACCTTCTTGAAATATTCCTCTACAATCCAAGGGGCCTCTGACTCTAGCCTATCCTTCCACTGAATCAAATGTTCCATCTAGACTTTATTTCTAGTAGTATTCTTAACTCGAGAGTCTAGAACTTTGTCAGCTACCATTTAAAACTTTGGAGGTAAGACAGAAACCTCCACATCATCACTGACCCCTTGACTATTTGGATTAATCTCATCCACTTTCCCTCTAAACTGGATTAAGTCTTGAACATTAAATACTGGAGATATTATCAAGTCTGATGGTAAGTCCACTTTATAGGCATTATCCCCATATTTTTCAAAGATTTTTCAAGGTCCCACCCCTTTTATGTGAAGCTTAGTAGGTACTCCCTTCTGTATTCTATATTTGTTCAAGTGAACCATGACATAGTCACCCACTTCAAACTAAACATCCCTCCTTTTCTCATCAAATTTGTCTTTCAACTTATGTTAACTGTCTTGGATCTGCTTCTTGACTTGGTCTTGGATCTCTTTCATGGTATGGGTGAAGTCCTCTACATGGCCACTTTTGTATTCCATCCCACCAAGATCTCTGAGCTCACAAACACCCCTTGGGTGCATTCCATAAACCACTTCAAATGGGCTCTTTCCTATCATCCCATTCTTACTGTCATTGTAAGAATATTCTTCTTGGGGAATGACCACATCCCAAGTCTTCCCATACTCCTTAGTTAGGAACCTCAATAGGTAACCCAACACCCTATTTACCACCTCAGTTTGGCCATCAGTCTGAGGATGGTAAGCTGAACCAAAAGATAGGTTAGTGCCCAATCTTTTCCACAATGTTCGTCAAAAATGGCTCATAAATTTCACATCCCTATTAGAGACTATACTCAAAGGAAGACCATGAATCCTCACAATCTCTTTCAAAAAAAATAGGCAATTTAGATAGCATCATTAGTAGTTTTACATGGAATGAAATGCTCGATTTTACTAAACCTATCCACAACTACATAAATGCTATCATACCCCTGTTTAGTTTTGGGTAAGCCCACAATAAAATCCATACTCACACACTCCCATGGCCCATTAGGTACTGGTAGAGGCTGATACAACCCTGCATTACTCATTCCTCCTTTTTCCTTCATGCAAAAAACACACTGCTCCACATACTTGGTGACATCTTTCACCAACTTTGGCCAATGGTAGAACCTTTGGACTAGTTCCAAGGTCTTGTCCTTACCAAAATGATCACTTAGAGAACCATTATGTTTCTCTTATATGAGGTTCTTCCTCATTGACCCTTTAGGTACACACAACTGATTTACCTTGAACAAAAATCTATTTTGTAAAGTAAAATCAGAGAACTTGCTATGAAAATGATTTTCAAAATCAGCACATACCTTATAGGCCTCACCAAAATCCTCATCTACTTTGTAGAGATCTCTCAAACACTCAATCCCAATGCTATTTAAGTGGACTTCTTGTACTGTTAATAATCTCATGCTTAAGGCATCTGCCACCTTGTTAAATTGACTCTTCTTGTGCTTTATAGTAAAAGTGAATACCTGCAAGTACTCCATCCACTTCAAATGCCTATTTCTTAACTTCTCTTGTGTGTTAATTTAACTAAGAGCCTGATTATTAGTAAATACCAAAAACTCTTTAGGCAATAGATAATGCCTCCATTTCCTCAAATATTGAACTAGGGCATATAGTTCCAAATCATAAGAAGAGTATTTCTTTTTAGCCTCATTCAGTTTCTCACTAAAGAAGGCAATAGGCCTACCTTATTGACTCAATACCCCTCCTACTGTCACTCCACTAGCATCACATTCTATAGTAAACAACTTCTCAAATCTTGGAAACTGTAAGATTGGTTGAGTAGCAACTTGTTTCTTCAACAACTCAAAGGCTTTCTCTACTTCTACTATCCATCTGAACTTAGTTTTGACCCCACCCTTTATAGTATCCATCAATGGTGCACATATCCCACTGAAATTCCTAATAAACTTCCTATAAAATTGGGCAAGGCCATGAAAAATCCTTACCTTAGTGGATGTGGTAGGTGGAGGCCAGTTTAGGATGGCAGAAACTTTTTCTTTGTCCATCTTCAAAGACCCCTTGGACACTACAAAGCCCAAGTAGACTAGTTCTTGCTTGAAGAACTCACACTTCTCAAGGTTGATAGCCAATTTCTCCTCATGTAACCTTTTCAAAACTACCTCTACATGTCTAATATGCTCCTATCTTGTCTTTCTAAATATTAGTATATCATCAAGATATACCACCATGAACTTCCCTATGAAGTCCTTGAGCACCTCATTCATGAGCCTCATGAATGTGCTTAGAGAATTAGAGAGGCCAAATGGAATCACAAGCCATTCATATAACCCATCTATGGTCTTGAATTCCATTTTCCATTCATCACCTTCCTTCACCCTGATTTGGTGATACCCACTCTTCAATTCCAACTTGGTAAAGAACATTGCCCCTCCTAGGCAATCCATAAGATCCTCTATTCTAGGTATTGGGAATCTGTACCTTATTTTAATCCTATTTATAGCCCTTGATTCTGTGCATAATCTCCATTTTCCTCCCTTCTTGGATGCTAAAACAACTAGGATTGCACAAGGGATAATACTCTTCTTGATCAAGCCTTGATCTAAGAGTTCCTACACTTTCCTAGCTACCTCCAAGTTCTAATCCAGAGTGAGCTTGTATGCTGCCATATTGGGAAAAGATGCACCTGGCATAAAGTCTATTTGATGAATTATAACCCTCTTAGGTGGTAGGGTTGTAGGAGTGCCATCACTCACAATATCATTGTACTTCTTATGCAATTCTTTCACCTTTGTTGGTAATGGATCCTTCACCGATTTTTTCTCCTCCTTAGGTCTTAGCACAATAGCATAACCTTCCCCCTCATCATCCTTGATGTCATTTACAAACTCCTTAGTACTGCATAACATAACATTAGGAGTTTTAGTTTATGGCTCTTCATCCTCTAGCAAAGACTGAATTTTGAAAGTCTTCCCTCCTTTCTTGAAGGTGATGGAATTATCCTTCCCATCATATATTTCCCCATTATCAAATTTCCAAGGCCTCCCAAGTATTAAATAGCAAGCATCCATTGGTAGGATGTCACAAAGAAATCTGTCCTTGTACACTTCTACTAATAAATCTACCCATGTTTGCTCATTGACCATCACACTTTGGCCTTTGTTGAGCCATGCCACCTTATAGGGATTTACATGGGGTATCTTGGCTAGCTTAAGTTTCACTACTGCCTCTTCTGAAATGATATTTTTAGTTGAACCAAATTCCACTATCACTTTGCATACTTTACCTAAGATCTTACATCTTATTCTAAATAGAGCTCTCCTATGCTTGGGCTCATCTTTGATTGGTTGCCTTATCAACACTCTCCTAAAAGTTAAATTCTCACCCATATCTGAATCTAGATGGTCTATTTTAGGGGCTTTGATACTTGAAGTGTTCTCATGTGTATATGCTATCCTCTTATAACTATTTTCTGCAGAAGGTTTGTCTAGACATCTATACGTTGGATGGCCTAATTATCCACAATAATAAAATTTCATGGTTGTAAAATAAGAACTACTCCTACCTCCTCTTCCTCTATTAGGACCACCATGATTACCTCTACCTGTGTTATAGCCTCCTCTTGAACTTCTCTCAGTCTGTTGCTCTGTTAACTTATTCTCTCCTTGTGACCTTTGTTCACTACTCGTGTCTTGGTAGCCTCGTCTTTGACCCCTTTGGTCTCTCCTTTTGCCTCTATTGTTATTTTTATTCTTGAAGCTAGAATCCCCTTTCTTCTTATTCTTTTTTTCCACTCTTATATCCAATTGATGACACTATTGAATTGTAGTAGGTGTCCATAGGCTAATCTCCTCTTGGATGTTCCATTTCAACCCACCCAAGTATCTAGCCACTTTGATTGACTTTTCTTCCTATAATTTAGACCTTAGACACAATCTCTGGAATTCCTCAGTATATGAAGCCACATCTAGGTCTTTATGATTCAATTTTTTCCTCTTCCTATGAAGTTGGATCTCATAATCCTCCGAAAGATAACTCTCCTTCAACTTGGTTACCATGGAATTCCAATTTTCTATTTTTTCCTTTCCCATACTTACCCTCTCATCTTGAAGGTATTTCCACCAATTCAAAGCTGACCCTCTGAGTCTAGACTTGGCCACTTTGATCTTTTTGGCTTCACTTATCCCCTCACACTCGAAGTGATTCTCCATTTCTTCAATCCAGTTTATGACTGTCTCAATATCCATCTTTCCTCCAAAAAATGGTATTCCTTCCAAAGCCTTGCCACTTAATGCATTTATGGCCTTCAAGAAAGGTTCCTCATTCAACACTAGATATGGTTCGGGGATGAATTATTCCTCTTCAATCTTCTTCTTACCCCTACTATTGGTTTCAACTTCAAAGTCTTTCTTCCTAGTAACATCTGCTGGGTCTTATATCTTCAACCTCATTGCTTCCAAGGTACCCTCAAGGAGTCTATTTTTATCCTTTTTCTCTTCCATGTCCTTGGCTAATTCTACATTTGTCACCATCTTTGTAGAACCACTAGATTCCACTTATGACATATACCAATTTTCCCAAGTTTCTCAACTTGCTCTGATACCACTCTGATGTATCACTAGTCTTGCTTCTTCCTAGACCTCCTCTAGGGTCTCCTAGGTCACTCTATTGACCTACTAGGATCCTTTCACTATCCCTAGGATCCTTAGGATTCTTATCACAAGATCCTAATACATTCAACTAGTGGACACCATTATGTAGAACAAAACACTTCCAAACTTCCTTCTAGACCTCAAATGGTCTTTCTTGCCTCATTTGCCTAAAATGTTCCAGCTGATCCAAATTGGTCAATGGTAAATCCACAGATAGGTTTAGGGTTTCCAATATGTTCATAAGACCCTTTCCATCACCTACAAGCACACTTTTCATTAGAACCCTAATCGAGTTCCAAGAAACTCCACAATTGCTTCCCAAACAGGGCTACAAGCAATTAGCCCTACTTAGTCACCTTTCCTACATTAACTTACAAAATGTCTTAAAAAGTTTCCAAAAATTTTTAGGATCTAGATACCCTTTTCCATGACACTAGAGATTTTGAGGTCTAGGGCTCCCAAGCTGTCTGTATAACTCTGCCTATAATCAAGGCTAAAAATTAGGGTTTTGAGGGTTTCAAAACCAGTCTAATAGAAAATCAATTATTTCTATCAAAAAAACTTCACCAAATCTTCCCACTCACTTTGGTACCTCATAACACACCACCCTACTCCTCTCCAAGCTTTTATTGAAGCCATGAATGCTTTCAATTCACCAAAATGGCTCTGCAACTACTGGTGATCCCTAGACATGCCTCACGGGATCGCCCAGGGCATCACCTTAAAAATGGATGCCATAACTTCTAGGGCCCTTCCTTCACTATACATAATGTACATGGAGTCAACCACCATAATCCAAGATCCTGTGCAAGTGGCACGGTGCAAAATGGAGTTATGACCCCATTTGTAGACAATGCTCAAACCAAACTAGGGACTGGACAAAACTTAAAAGAGTTTGTAAAAGAAACTAAAACTATTGAATCAAACAAAATAATACAGAAATAATTCTTGAAACAACCTACATTACACTAAAAAAATATTATAGAAGTAATTTCAATCCATTAAACCATCTGATCACTTCAGAACACACAAACAATCACTATTTTTGCATTACACAGTCCGTACACAAAATTACTCCAAATTGCCAACCCTTCCAACAAATAGAGGATGGTATTATATAATTGACCCAAGCACTAAGAAACCAATTTTAGATAGTTAAGGAACTAATTCCTTTGAAGTTGCATTCTTGTCATAAAAGTTGACAATGTTGTCAATGACAACATTGACAACTTTTTGCAACTTTTAGCTATTGTATCCAAACTTGATCTAACCTCGTCCAAACTTTCCCAAACCCATAATTAGGATGAAATAACATCAAATAGGACCTTTAGTCCATTTTTTGACTCATTTGGAAACAAAATACCAAATACACCCTATTGGACCTAAATGGACACAAAGGTCTCTAAGGACCTAACAAGACACATCCTCCTATTAACACTCTACACACTAGGACTCTTGGTGCCTTTATTCACCTAGTGGTCTAGATAGAACCACTACAAGACAAAACATAGAAGAAGCCCTATGTTACATTGTATCAACTAGCCCACCTAGGTGCTCATGCACCATTAAATCTATCTATATTTAGATTTATCTCACCGTGTTTACATTTATCTATCTATGTTTACATATTTTTTTCCATTTTAAACCTTCGATAATCTATTAATTGTTTTTCACATAAAACACAGTCTTCTATAAAAAGAGAACAAATTAATCAAAACCTCTGATCTAAAATTGGCATATACATTGGTTCCCCCGCTTTTGTGTTTTCACTTATTCATTCTGCATATTAAAAAGCTTACACATAGTATCTTAATAATAGCATATTCATAGATGAAAAAAATTATTCTAACACCTTTAACTAGACAAAACTAGTCTTAAATGTATCTTTCAATATTGTTGTTCTGTAAGAGCGCTTGAAAAGATGATGCATTTCATTTCTATTTAAATTGTTAGAACATTAAGGAAACATAGTTCATGCTAAATTTGTTTATGGTTAAAATTCATTTGTTTATTACTTTGTTCTAAATGCTATGGTTCTAAATGATGCCTCCAAACACAGTTGCTCCACACATTGCCTCCCAAACGTATCTCACTTGTAGTCTCTTACAAGTATTTGGATATTGATTTCAGCCCTCAGTAAAAGTTTCCTTTTGGGTATTGATTGCGGTCTTGGCTTTGGGATTGCTTTTGGCTGTTGTAGCCTATTTTCCAATCGCTCCTAACACTGCCAGTCTCTACTACCTATCCCACACAAAACTCATAAATTTTCCCAGCTCTAGCGTATTCGATATCTCTGCCATCTCTATCATATTGTATATCTCTGCCAGCTTTGTCATATTCCACACAGCCTATTAACAACCTTTTCATGCGCTTAATCATATCTTTTTATTAGTTTGAACGCTTTGTTTTTAGTTTGACTCTTTTAAAAATAGTTTAATTATATTATTTTTTAAATATTTTAATAAAATTTTCCTCAAAGTTTTTCAATAGTTTTAAAAAATATATTTTATCTAGCTTTTTAATAACATTTCAATAGTTTTAAAATAAGAGTTTTACTTCATTTTTTAATAGTTTTAAATCATTTAAAAAAAAAATAAAATTTAAATGTTTATTTAATCAATTTAAACCATTATTAACATTGTGTTAAACTCCATTGAATCATTATTTAACATTCCTTTTATCACTATTTTTAATTCATTCTTATTTAATCATAAAGTTTATTTTCATTATTTTTACGTTATTGTGCAATTATGTCTACTCTTATTCCTAAGATTAAACTAAACAATACTAACTATCATATTTGGAAAATGCATATTTCATTCATTTTCCATTTTAAACAAATGTTAGATGTTGCTACTAGTGCTACTTTTGTTCCATTTGCCACTGACATAGACACTTGGAATGCTAAAAATGAGGAAGCACTTGGCCTAATTGGAACTTCTTTGAGTCTCACATTATATGTTTTGATTGCTAATTATACTATAACGCATGCAACATGGGATATTTTGAAAATCGCCTATGATAGCCCTAATGAATCAAGAAAGATTCAACCTCAAGATCAATTGGAGGATCTCAGGTATACTGATTTTAAATATATGGATGAATGTTTGTTAAAATTTGATTCCATTAAAAGTCAGTTGAATGGTTTAGGAGTCACTTTAATTGATATCCATTTAATTCATATTATTTTAAAGAAATGTCTTCTTAGGAAATTTCAATATTTTATTACTAATGTGCATTCTCAACTTGTTATTCCTAGTTTAGCTAGTCAATTAACTTATATCAATTTTCAAGATTTATTATGTTAAGAGGAAGTGAAGTTGATTCAATTTGGTGCTCTTAAATCTAATGAACATGCATTTACATCTAAAAATCAAAATCAAAATTAGTTTATATCAAATAATAATCATAATCATCATAGTTATTCTAATATAAAATTTAATTCTAGGCCCCATCATAACAATAATAATATCATAATACTAATCGTCATAATCAAAATAAAGTTTCTCATAAAAAACCTCACTGCACCTATTTGATGATGGGTTCTCCCCTTATTAACAGAAACACACAACAAAATCGAGAATAAAAAGATTTGCAAAGACAAGAATGAGCTTTCTATTATCCACCATGAAATGAAATTACAATATTCTAAAATATAACATGCACCTTCAGAAATACAACATGCACAGCCACATATATGGACATTTTATTACAATAATTTGCAAGCTAGAGCCACCAGCTGCATAACCCAGAACTTCCCTAGACAATCCTACGAGCCTTCAAAATATAGCCATTGTTAACCACCCAAGAAGACTCTATAAATCAAACCCTAAAGTTTGAGGCTGACCAACCCTAAGATTCAGGCTGATACAATCAAAGTAGACCTCCAGGGAAGAAAATACAACATTCTAAGCTCAAACAAAAAACTTACTAAAAATAGTAACTTTCCAAAAATAGTAACTCTACACAAAATAGCCCGTATTGAAAATAAACCAGAAAATATTTTTGGGTGATGCAAGATTTCTCTTACACCCAGAATGCTCCTGCATCAGACACCTGGGGTAATTTGAGAAGTGACCCTGTCACATCTCAAGTGGGCAAAAAAAAACCAAGATGGTTAACCTCCTCCCTCGATAGCCATGATGAATCTTCTATAGGTCATCCTTTCCATTTGACCAAATATTCTTCAAATGTCTTGTTCCTTGTGCTTCGGCCAACACGACTGTCCAAAATGTCTTCAATCTCCTTTGTAGCTGAAGTAGTTGTTGGAATATTCCAATTTTATTCTGTGATATGATCCTAAACACCTCCCTTGTGATATTATGTCAAATCTGAAATGTTAAATACTAGTGAAATATTGAGTTCACTGGGCAACTCTACTTCATAAGCATTTCCTAAATCATGCTTCTTAAGTATTTTGCATGGTCCAAAATTCTTCATCTTTAACTTATTATATGTTCCTACTGAAAATCTCTCCTTTCACAAATGAACCATGACTTCATCTCCCACCTGAAATTCCTTATGTCTTCTTTTCTTGTATGTCTTAGCCTTGTAATGTGTATTCATTTTATTAATATGTTTCCACACCTCCTCATGCAAATTCTTCAAGTGTTCTGCAAAGTCTTCAGCTTCACCGCTACTTGTCTCTCCTTTGTCCAACTTTCTTAATTCTGATGCATTTCTGGGACTAATTTCATACACTATTTGGAATGGTGATTTCTGAGTTCTCCTATTGACAAAATTATTATATGTGAATTCCTCTTGTGGTAAAACCAAATCCCATCCCTTTGGTATATCTCCAACCAAGCATATCAACAAGTTTCCCAAACTCCTATTCACAAATTTTGTCAGTCCATCAGTCTGTAGATGGTGTGCTAAACCAAACTTCAAATCTATCTTCAACTTTTTCCACAAGGTTATCCAAAAGTAACCAACAAAATTGGTGTCTCGATTTGAAACTATGCTCTTTGGTAAGCCATGTAGTCTTACCACCTCCCTAAAAAACAATTCTGCTACATGAACAACATTATTAGTCTTCTTGCAAGGAATCAAATGTTCCATTTTTGAAAACCTATCCATCACTACAAAGATGGAATCATGCCCTCTTTTAGTTCTCGGTAGGCCAAGAACAAAGTCCATACTAATATCCTCCCATGGATTCTCTAGTATAGGTAATGGCTGATATAATCCTGTATTCCGCTTCACTCCTTTTGCAATCTGACATACTCTGTAACTTTGTACAAATTTCTTAACATCTTGCTACAACTGTTGCCAATAATAATTCTCACTAACCAGAGAAATGGTTTTATCTTGCCCAAAATTTCTAGCCAATCCTCCACTATGATTTTCTTTGATTAAATTCTCCCTCATGGAGATCTTTGGAAAGCACAACTCACTACCTCTGAACAAAATATCATCCTGGATTGTGAAATCTAACCATTTGGTTCTATCCAGAGTAATAGGTTCTCTACAAGCTTTCCAAGCTTCGCCAAAATCTGAATCTTCAGGATACAAACTCTTAAGTTCTTTGAACCCAACAACCTCAATTTGCATCTCTGTTAGAAAAATTAGTCTTCTACTAAGGGCATCTACAACCCTATTAGACTTCCCACTCCTGTGCTTCAAAACAAAAGTATAACTCTACAAAAACTCAACCCATTTCAAATGCCTTTGATTCAACTTTCCTTGATTATTTAAATATTGCAAAGCTTGATGATCACTAAATAAAACAAACTCTTTTGGAAAAATATAATGTCTCCACTTCCTCAATGCCTGAACTATAGCATAGAGCTCCTGATCATAAAATAATATTTTCTCTTGGCATCATTCAAATTCTCACTAAAATAAGCAATGGGTTTACCTTCCTGACTCAAAACTACTCCAATGACATTACCACTAGCATCATAGTCTACTTGAAACACCTTTGTTAAAATCTAGAAGTGCTAAAATAGGTTGTTCTATAACTTTTCTTTTCAAAAATTCAAAACTCTTGTTTGCCCCTACATTCCACTTAAACTCTTTCCTATCCCCTCTCATTATTTCAGTCAAGGGTCCATAGCTACTACTGAAAACTCGAATAAAATTTCTGTAAAATCTAGCCAAACCATGAAAAGATCTTACCTTAGTAGAACTCCTTGGGGTAGGCCTTTCAAGTATAGCTTGCACCTTCTCTGGGTCCATTTTTAGACCTTCTACTGAGACTACAAATCCCTGATACACTAACTCCTTAAAAAAACTGCACTTCTTCAGATTAATCAACAACTTCTCTTCCCTTAACCTCTCAAACACCTTACGAATATGAATCATATGTTCTTCCAATTTCTTACTGAAAATCAAAATATCATCTAGGTAAACAATTAAAAACTTACCCAGAAATTCTTTTAGTACTTCATTCATGAGCCACATAAATGGGCTTGGTGTATTGGTTAGCCCAAAAGGCATGACTAACCACTCATACAAGCCCTCCTTTGTCTTGAATGATGTCTTCCATTCATCTCCTTCTCTGATCCTGATTTGGTGATATCCACTCTTTAGCTCTATCTTTGTGAAATACTTAGCTCCACTCAAACAATTCATAATATCATCCATTCTTGGCAAGGGAAAATTGTACTTGATAGTGATCTTATTGATAGCTCAAGAATCTATACACATCCTCCATTCTCCATTTTTCTTTGGTGCTAATATCACTGGTACAAAACATGGACTCAAGCTCTCTCAGATCAATCCCTTCCGCAACAACTCATTCTCTTTTCTGTTCAATTCTTCCCTCTCTACTAGAGTCATCCTATGGGCTTCCTTGTTTGGAAAACTAGCCCCTGGGATCAAGTCCATATGATGACTGATCTTCCTCACTACTGGTAATCCATCAGGTATATTATCAGAAATAATATCCTAAAAATCCTTCAACAAGTCTGCAAATTCTATAGGTACATCTTCTACTTCTTCTTTACCCACTTTTTGGAATTAGGGAAAAACACACATGCTCATGCCTCATACCTTCTAAGAACTTTATTCCATCAATTAAACATATTCTGGCATTACTACATACCTTTTATCCTATTTCCTTCAATGGCTTCAACTTGTGTCAAACTCCATCCTTTGTCAAAGAATAAATATTAGCATGAGCATCATGTATGGCATGCCTTTTAAACCGCTAAGGCCTTCCTAGAAAAAAATGACATGCATCTATGGGGATGATATCGCAAAGTACCTCATCTCGGTAACTTCCAATCTTGAACTTTACCAAGAACAACTCATTGAGCAGGACCTTGTGGTCATCCTTCACCTAGGAAATTTGGTATGGATGTAGGTATTTTCCCTTTTCAGCTTCAACTTTGTGACCATTTCTTTTGATACCAGGTTTTCAATGCTTCCACCATCAATAATCATATCACAATACTTATCCTTGCACTTGAATCTAGTGTGAAATAGGATCTTCCTCTGATCTAAGCTCTTCTCTTCATTTATCTGGATCCTCCTGACAACTAGCGTTTCTCCTCTCTTAGCATCATCTGATTCTTCTAACTGAGCTTCTTCATTTTCAAGAGAAACTTGTGCATGGCCTTCATTCCTCCAATCCATCCATCCTTGATGCTATGGGCATTCATAGGCTTGATGTCCTTCTTCTCCACAATGAAAACATGTTGCACAAAAACCTCCTCTTCCTAGTCCTTTCCCTCTCCCTCTTCCTCTCTGATCCCTATTATTTTGATCACGGAAATGATTATAGTTATTTCCCTCAGATTTTGAATGCTACTTAACTCATCATTATTTTTTTTTATCTTCATTTCGGCCTCCATATGACCATCCACCGGATGTTCCGCCACGACCTCTTCCACCTTTATTTATTTCAAACTTTTTTTTCATCTTATCTTCCACCATTAGGGAAAAATGTTATGCCTCTTCAATACTGGTCATTCTAACTAGAATCAACTCATCCTGAATACTTGGCCACAATCCATAAAGATAATGGGAAACTTTTTCCTTCTCGGGTTCTGCATGACCTTTTCTAATGAGGACCTGGTAGAACTCTTCTATATACTCCTGCACATATTTTCTTGCTTGTTTCAACCCTTGCATTTTCCTCAGTAGATCAAGCTCATAATCAATAGGAATGAACTATCTTTTCAACTTCTCCACTATTTAGTCCCATCTTGTGATTTCCTCCTTTCCCCTTCTATTCCTCTCCAACTGAATCTCCTGCCACCAAATTTTTTCATGGCCCTTAAGTTTGGCCTTCATAAATTTGACCCGATCTAGATCTTCCACATCTTCATATTCAAAATATTCTTCTAGATCATTTATCCATTCGATCAACTCCTCTAGGTTAATATTTCCCAAAAATGTGGAAACTTCAATCTTTGGTCTCTTTCCAATCTTGCAAATGGCCCTCAAAAGCATATCCTCTTTACAATTTATAGGTGCTTCTGGTGCTTCCTAGTCACCTTGTCCTTCTTCTTCAAATTCCTCATCACTTATATCTCTAACCACAATATTCATTCCTCTACACATCTCCTCTTACAATTCTTGCACTTGTCTCTAGAGGACTCTAAAACCCTCTTTTGTCACACTTGAAACTCTCCTACCATGGTTTCTTCATGGAGGTATTTTGGCTCTTATCATGTGAACCCACAACCATAGTCCTGGTGGAAACTACCTCATAGTTGGTGATCTGTCTACACACTTAAAAACATGCCTCTGATACCACTTGATGAAGGGTTCTCCCCTTATTAACACACAACAAAATCAAGAATAACAAGATTTGCAAAGATAGGAATGAGCTTTCTATTATCCACCATGAAATTAAATTACAATATTTTGAAATATAACATGAACCTTCAAAAATGCAACACGCACAACCACATGTGCATTTTATTTCAATAATCTGCAAGCCAGAGCCACTAGTTGCATAACCTAGAACTACCCTAGACAACCGTACAGGCCTTCAAAATATAGCCAATTTTAACCACCCAAGAAGACTCTTGAAATCAAACCCTAAAGTTTGAGGCAAACCAACCCAAAGATATTATTACTCATTTTTATTACATTAGAGTAGGCCCAAACAACTTCGGAACCCAAATTTTTTTTTTTAAGAAACTTTAACATTTTCAAGTTCAGGTAGCACAACTTTCGAAGACTATAACTCATCAACCATTGACCCGGTGGGCCACCATAACCCCATTTAGAAAATTTCACAAAGTTCTCTACAATGCTTGACTAGGAATTTCTTAGTCATCCAAGGTTTCGCCCTGATTCGGAGCCTCTAAAGCCTTCAAAACTGAGTTCAAAGTTTCTGTGCCCTGCTGCCAATACTGAAAATATCAAATATCTACAAAACTAGATTTGATCTTGCAATGAAACTTTACTGGCAAGATGATACAATCAAAGTGAACCTCCAAGGAATAAAATAGAACATTCTGAGCTCAAATGAAAAACTTACTAAAACTAGTAACTTTCAAGAAATAGTAACTCTGCACAAAATAACCCTTATTAAAAAGAAACAAGAAATTTTTTTTGGGTGATGCAAGATTACTCTTACACCCAAGATGCTCCTGCATCACTATTGTGGAAAATATGGTCATTTGGCTAATAATTTTTTTAAAAAGTAAAATGATAAGAACCCTATGCATCAAAATAATCAAAAGTCTCATTATAAGAAGAGTAATGGTAATCAATATTGTCATGCATTTATAGTTAGTTATAATGTTTCTAACCCTTTAGAGTGGATTATTGATAGTGGTGCATCTCAACATGTTACATCTCATACAAAAGTTTTTGATTCCTCGCAATCTGATACTTCAAAAAAACCAATTCAATAAGCTAATAATCATATTTGCAAAGTTAAAGTTTTTGGTGATGTTATTGTTCCTAATGGAAAATTGTATGATGTTCTTTATGTTCCTGAATTATCATTTCTATCACTCACATCTTCTTGAAAATAACAACAAAATGAGAAAATTCATGAAAATAACCATTTGATTGTCACGAAATTTATAATCCACTTTGGAGCAAATAGGAACATCATCTATAATGTCACAGTGGGGTGTATAGTTTTGGTGAGTTTGAAATGTGTTCTCTAGGACATGCCAAGCCTGATGAGCCTTAGTACAATCGGAGATAAGGTGATATAAGTCTAGATTTAAAGAGAATCCAATTAGACCAAACGCTTCCTCATCTTTCAACTGCCAGGAATCATGGTCAGCCTGAGGAGTGGTGGATGTCAGTTTCAAAATTGGTGAAGACACAATATCCAAAAAGTGGCGAGATTTTAAAAAAATAGACATGTGCATCCTCCAAATAGAATAATTTGAACTTGTAAGTTTAAAATTTAGCATTAATGTTGTCATGATTAATTATCAAAATTAACTGAAATAAAGCTAAATACAAGTTACAGGATATAATGATGAATCCAAAAAACTAATTTAACACGATTAGTAAATGTCAATATGCAAGAATATTTAACAATTAAAAAAATTGAAAGTTTTGTTTAAATTATGAAATAAATTTGAATTGCAATAAAATAAAGAATTAACAATTGAATAATGATTTTAAGGATAAAGTGAAAGTGAGTTTAAAAATGCTTTTGAGAAATATTAAGTGAAAAAAGAGTATACTAGATTAAACTTATTTTGATAAAAAAAATTAAAATTAATATTAACGATTGAACATAAATTGTAAAGAAAACTTTGTTAATTTAAAAGATTAAACAAATATGAATAATATAGTAATAATATAGCAAGAATGAAATGGTTAATCTGCAAAAAAGAAAAAAAAAACATGTTAGAATGATTAGATAAGTAAGAATGATGATTCACCAGCAAAAAAGGTTAAAGCTAAAAAATAATCGGCAATGTTTTTTTTTTAAACTAACAGATTAACCTACAACAAAATTAATTTTCCTCAACAAAAAATGATTAACTTCATGAGAAAACGGTTACCTGCATAGGAATAATTTGCCTGCAATCGTATGATTAAAAAAGTTATAAAAGGAATCTAATAAATAATATGGATGAAGCCTGTAATGATATGATTAAAAAATGGTATAATGACCATATGAGGGCCACTAAATATAGGAATGAGGGAGACTAAATATACAACATGTCCTAAATATAGCAAAGAAGTCTTGTGATAAAGCTAGAAACTTGAGAGCTGCGATTAAATGAATAACCTTTGCTAGAAAAAATAATGAACTATGATTCTACCAGTGTTATATAGCTATGATCCTCTTGGGCCGCACAAAGAGAGGTGAAAAGGATAAGGATGCAGGGAACAGGTGAGGTAAGAGGCATGGGGAGAGGAGAAAGGCCTGCATGAGAAGCTGCTGCTATGCTGAAGGAGGGTAGCAAAGAAGCAGGGAGAGGAAGGAGAGGAGGGAGAGAGGTTGCGTAGGGGGGTGGCAAGGAGAGGGAGTTGTCTTAAACAAGTACGAGGCATATACAAAATAAAAAAAATTGTCAACACAAACAAAGCAACGAGGGAATCCTGTTGACGTAATAGACACACCACAAAAAAAAGTGAAATCAGTGCATATAGTGGGGTTTGCAGGTTGAACCACAACACCAGCAAAACAACGATTATGTGCTTCCTGATGTGGTTTTGTTTCGAGAATACAAGCTATGTATGAATGCTGAATAATAAATATAATAGGCTGGAGTAATGAAGGGAGGAGAGTGCTGGGAGGAGTAGCTTAGGCTACGCTGGAGAAGAAGGTAGTTGGGTTGCACAAAAGAGAGGAGGAGTTTGAGCTGCAGACAAAGACAATCTTACGAAGAAGAAGGTAAATGTTATAATGATGTACAATGCAAAGTATAAGATAAAGTTTTACAAAAGATGCGCTGAGATATGAATAGGTTGTGCAAAGGAACTAAAGATATGTTGCACTATAAAGTTTAAAAGTTTAGAGAGCTGCGCTAAGAGTGAGAGAGATCCTTGTGCAAGTAAAAGACAGGCTATAGACAAAAGAAGAGATAAAAAACCTACAACCACTAGAGAAGGATTAAAATAACAAAGACATCAATGGATTAAGATTAAAAAAATTATTATTGAAAGATGAAGTAACAACAGAATATCCAGACATAGATATCTAAAAGAAATGACATAGATAGAATTAATATAACTTTGCAAATGAAAAAAGGAAGCCTGCATAAACCTAATACAAATATTATAACAAAACCCTACATGCACACAAATATATATAAATAGAGTTGAAAACCTCAAATAGAAGAATATTAGAATTGATTAAATCCTGCACCAAATTTGATTTTTTTTCTTAATAAGATTAGTAAAAAAAATATGAAATAAACTCTCTCAAGAGGTCTCTGAAATTTGGAGTGCTCCAAGATATGGTAGCTCCTTCACCTATACACTCAAATATGGATTAAACCAACCTGCTCTGATACCATGTTGAAAATAACAACAAAATGAGGAGGAGCAAGGAAATTGTTTAAACCAAAGAGCAAGGAGTAAAGAGATATACCATGAATAAATCAGAAAACTAGGAGCATTCACCAAAAGCAAGACAAGGAGACAAGATTTTGAAGGGGAAAAAGCATAAAAAAACCCTTGTGAATAAATATGAATGGGAAAATCGCCTAAGGACATGAGAGAGAGAGAGAGAGAGAGAGAGAGAGAGAGAGCCAAGCTCATACAATGAGTCACTTGAAGTGACAAAGTGCTACAACTAGTGCTTGTGTTCAAGAAGAAGAATTGTGTTGTTGAAGGAGAGAAGGAGAGTCATCTCTTTAATAGAGAGGTGAGGAGGGAGTTACATTGTAACTCCCATTTCTATGTATGCCACATTTCATAAAGTGTGTGCCACTTGTGTTATTTCCTCTTAGGGAGGAATCTAAAGGATACCTTGGTTTATCCCATTTAAATAATACAACCAAGGGATAATAAAATATATAAGAGGAAAAAATAGGTGTAGGGATTCCATAGGAATCTCCTACTTACATAATGCAAGTAAAAATTAATTTCTAACACATCTGCTCAGAAATCCTTCAAGCAATCACCACTGTGTAGTCCTGTATTGCTTTCTTCATCCCTTTCTCCCTTCTACTTAGATTTTCCAATCAATTGAATTAACTTCTACCATACACATATAACATGTAATTAGGTTAATCTTATACCTCTCTGATTAGGTAACTCGATCTTTTTCCACTTAATCATCACCATAGATCTTAGGGTTTGGACAGATCTAATGAATCCTTCAAATATTTTGTTTCCATCTACTTTATAGAATACATCCTAAAAATCCTTCTTGAATCCATACATAAAAAATAACTAAACATGTATTAAATGCTCATTTAATTCTCCACAAAAATCATCCTTATCTTAAATAAGCTTCACATATCCCAAGAAAATAATCTATTGTGAGGCCTCACCCCAAACCCCATCGTAGCTTTTCCATTTTTTCTGCTTATGATAGATTTAGCATATGATACTTTACTTTTGATGCACTATGGACATTATGAATTTTATGTTGTATGCCTCAGATTTGATCATTTTGGATGTATGGACACATGATGCTTTAGGATGCACATTATGGACTATATTATGTTTTCTATTATGGACATTTATTCTGAGACAATTGATTTGGAAACTCATTATGATTATGTTATAGTTATTGATGAGATTGAGATTTACTAGAAATAGATGTTGAATTTTGATTTCTTGCAATGTGAATTTTACCTTATGATAAATGCTTAAAATGAGATTTATGTAATCTTGTGATTCTTAATAATAAACTTAGTATGTTGATGATTTCCTTAAGTTCTAAATATTTCTTAATTCTTTATGATGTATATTTATTCCTCGGACTACTGATATTTGAATTGAGTGTGCAGGTAAGAAACCATGGTATTTTATCTGGGGAACCAAACAAAGGGAAATGTGAACTCAGTTTGAGCCAAGGTTGCGTCTAATGAAAGACAAGACCTCGTTGTTTTGTAATTTTATTCGTAAATGTATTTGGATGATTGTGGAAGTGTAATCTTTTAATGTGTTTCTTAATTCTTTGTGAGTTTGCCTAAGTGGATATGACATGGCCTAGTGATGTGTAAATATTGTGTGTCATTTGACACTTGTGATTTGTACTTAAGGCCATAACATGTCAACTTGGGAATGGTTGTCCACCTACCTAGATTAGTACATTAGTGAACCCCCATATGCATACCTTGGGTTGGGAGATGGGAGTGAGGTCACCTCATTGGAAATTCGAAATTACTCTTAGAATGGACTTTTAGAGGGGTTGTGAAGTGTCCTACGGTGTGTTGGGGTCATTTTTAAGTAGCTCACTTGTTACACCAATAGTTAAGGGCCATTTTAACCCTAGGATAGCCTCTAGTTGACCATGTGACCCTTCCAAAAAGTTGATTTCCCAAGTTGGACGAAAATCAACTCTTGTGAGGCTTGACTTGGATAGACCACCATTCCTTATTTATGTTAAGACATAATTGACCTTTTTGAAGCTTCCTTCTTAAGTTCCATTTTTTGATAAGGTGTAAGAGTTTAGGGAAGAGGGACCAATTAGAGAACTTTTCTTCTCCCCATGAGCTTTCTAGTGGCTTTTTAGTGGGAACTCTCTAGGTTGGAGAGTTTGAACACCCACTCCCTAACTTAGGGACATAGCTAGAGTTGGTGATCTTGGAAGGAGGGATTTGGCTAAAAAGGGAGCTCTTCTACAATTTTCTTCCTTAAGCTTGGATTCTAGGTTGGTGGGCCTTGAGTTACTCTTTCTTGTGTAATCCTATGTTCTCTTGTCAAATGAGTGTTGTTATGTTTTATGGGCTTGTTGGGAGCCATAAATATTGTTTGTTTATGTAATACTTGATGTTGTTTCAATGCTTTTCATTTTGTTCTCCTTTTATGTTTTGTTTATGGGAGTATCAAGACTCACTCACCCTTGGGAGAGAAGAGTAGTCTTGGGGGTGGAGGTGTTATGACAACCCTTGGTGTAGAGTCTCTCTTCAAGGAGGAGAGGGAAAAAAGCATGGAGTATGGGCTCCATGAAGCCCCCATTAATGTTGCTTCATTGGGGGTCATAAGGGAATGAAGTTGTGCTAGTTGCAATTGTGTAAGTGAGTGTTTTGGACAGCCATGTGAAGGCTGAGATTTTTTTATATTTTGGGTTGGCCTTCTCCCTTGGGTACTTGGTCCACTTCACTTGAAGTAGGATCTTTGATTGGTCCATTGTGTAAGCCTTTAAGAAATGGGAGTTTTATGTAAATTCTGCATGTTCTTTGTTTGTTGATGTTTTATGAATATTTCCCCACCTTTGTTTGGTTCCCCAATCTTGGGGGTGGCTTCATAAGAGGCCTAGGTTGGGTGGAGAGCAGCCCCATGATTTCAAGTTTCCCCTTGTTCTTATTTTGTAATGCAGATTTGAAGATTGAAGTCACATTAAAGTTGGGAAGAGCTTAGAAGAAAAGAAAATATAGTTGATAGTTTCTCAACATCATGTTATCTTTATGTAAAGGTTATGAGGCTTATGTTAGCCATGTAACAAAGAAAATAAGTACATTGTAAAGAGCCTTAATGGCTGAAAGTTAATCTACTTGTTAGTAGGAAGAAGCCACTTATGTAAAAGATTTTTGATAGCTTTTAAGAAAGAAATGTATTTGAAAATCTTTAGTTGTCACTATTTGAACTTTCTTTAAATAAAAAAAAAGAAGTTTATAGATAGATTTCACTCATAAATTTTTAAGCTTTTATTTAGCTACTTTCTTATAAGCACAAAGTTCCTATGAAATGCTTATGCATAAATTTGATGTTGTATTCCTACAAAAGATTGACTCATTTACTATAGAAAATAAATTCTGAAAGTTGGATAAAATTTTAACATTATTATATTTACCTTTCAAACATTTTACATGTATTACAACTTAGATAGATTAAAATTTATGCACTTACTTAGGAATGCATACTAAATTTTAATCCATAATGTTTATTTTTTGTTAATATCTATTGCTGTTATGTTTTCTAAAATAGTAGCAGGAAGAGAAATTTGAATAAATATATATATTAATAATCAACTTCCTTTAATAAATCTGAGTATGTTATCTGCATTAAATTTTGCAAAACAAAATAAATAAATAGGTTAATAACAGTAATACAAAAATTCCATATATAAATATATTTACACACACACACACACACACACACACACACATATAAAATATTCCAAATAAAAAAAATGAAACTTTAACTAAAACATTTCTTTTTAAAAAATAAAAATAAAAAAGGGTGGGGGGGGGCCCAAACCCCCCTGCAAATTCCTTGAAGGAACCACATGGGGAGGCTGAGCCCCCCACCCACTGCGAAGGCCGAGGCCCCCACGGGCGGCACAGTGGCGGTAACACCGCCGACTGTGTCAGCCGTGGAGGGTCGGCCACCCAGCGTTGCGGTGGCCTCCTCCCCCACTGCTATTGTAATACTACGTAAAAAAAAATTTAAATGCTGCCATGTTTAAAAAAAATAAACTACTCACTGTGAGTAGATAAACCCGCCGCCTTTCATTTCTATGGAAAATTTATCGTAGACCAATGATTAGTGTTTATATATATATATATATATATATATATATACTGAGCATAAGTATATGCATATATATGAATATATGTATATATTGTTGGTCTTGCATTCTGGATCCTCCATTGTAGAAACCTACAACACACAAATGTATTCCAAAAAGAAATCTTAGAGTTTGGAGGGAAGTAAAAAAAGAGATGGATAAAAAAAAAAGAAAAGGGGAAATGAATTTGGTTATCTCAATTTGGAACTCAAACCCTAATTTTGAAATTAGGGTTAGGATTTCAAATTGAAATGGGATAAGAGGGGGAACTTTATTTTCTTTTTAAGTTATTATAATTTATTTCCTATAGTCTTTTTGTTTCCTTTTAATGGGAAGTTCACATTCCCTTATTTAGTGTATTATTAGGTAGTTTAGTTAAGCCATTGTATGAATAGGTTATTTTTTTTTTGGGTGAACAGATGAACTAGGTAAGTGAAATAAATGATGAAAATTATATTAATGAGAAGAAATGTAATGGATTAATTTAATCCATCTATAACAATAGTATAATTACTCATAGTGAAATTTATAGGACGAAATTTGCAACAATGGTTTAATGAATTTAATTTCTAATGAGGTTCAGTAAATTAAATTATTAAGGACCTATTGGACAATTTAAGTTTTCGACAGTTAACTGTGATTTTAAATCTTTTGATTGTTTACCTAATCTTTAACGTTTAATTTAGAAGAATATCTTTGAAATTTAAATCTGACCTATCAATAGGAATACGATAATTAGATAAATTAATATTAAAATATTTAAGTGGAAAATCTAATTAAAGTTTTTAAATAAATTTGGGTGCTTGTAATGTTATTTTTATGTGGTCAATATATGTGGCCAGTATACTGGCTATTATAAAAATAATATTATGAAAGTGCCCCACCCTAGGTTGTATAAAAAAAAAAAAAACACAGAACCCTTCGACTATCAACATACCATAATCTCTGAACGTCCCTGCAGACTGAGTGTAGGGAGTCTATCTCGCTCTCTATACATCATCAAACTCTATTAATAAATAATTGGGACGATACATAAATTCATATAACCTCACCTTGTGTAACTTCAACTTTAGAAGACAACTAGGGTTAAGGGAGGTTGACACTCAGTCATGATACCCCTTAGACCCTCTTGACATTAATTTTGCCCTTCAAAAAAAAAATTGTTTCATTTTTGGACGTGAAATTTTGGGCATGACACTTGGTATTAGAGCTATGTTTCAACACTGGAACCTTAAACCCACTATGTTTCTTAAAAATTTAAAATATTTATTTTAACATTTTCAAAACAAGATCAAACTTAGTAGAAATTTATGCAACAACTTTCAACATATTCTTTTCAAATTAAGATACTACCTTCTACTTATATAACCTCCCTTTGTGTGTAGGATGCCTCCAGTAACGCGGAAAGCTCATGCCCATGGGCGAAACTGTAGACGTGCCCCTTCAACACAAGTTTAGTTGGAGCAGAATGTAGGGGGTAATGATGAGGAGCAGAGGCCTCCTCCCGAACAACCCCCCAACCCCAACCAGGAAATATTAAATGCCCTTCAGAATCTGGTCGGGATTATTTTGGATCGGATACCTCAGGATAATTAGCACGCAGGACTTGGGGGTGCAGCGCATGAGCACAGTAGGAGTCCCCCACCTAGAATTGTGGAGGACCAGGCTGACTACAAGGGTGATTCAGTACATATGCCACCTCTAAAGGTAGTTGTTCTAGCATTTGAGAGGGTACCCCGTGACATAGGGGACCACATCAGGGAACTTATTTTCCTTAACCCACCACCTTTTTCAGGAGCCATAGGTGGGAGTGAGGTTGAGGCTTTCCTTTTGAGCCTTGAGAGATGTTTTGGATTGCACCCTTATAGGAGCAATATGAGGGCATGCTTTTCTATCCACTTGTTGAGAGGATCAATAGCTATTTGGTGGAGGACATAAGAGTTAAAGGGTAATATGTATATGGATACCCTCACTTGGGAAACCTTTCTAGAGAGATTCAGGGACCGTTACCTATCTAAGCACTATAGGCAGTGATGGATTGATGAGTTTCATGACCTTCAGTAGAGAGGGCTCACTGTCACACAGTATGAGTGTAAGTTCTTGAAACTTCTACCTTATGTTGACTATATAAGAGATGAGAAGATCAAGGTCAACCACTTTGTTAGAGGGTTGAATACATCTTTATCAGATTCAATGTGCATGGTAGCACCCGGGAACCTTCGAGAGGCCATGGAAAAGGCCTTGATTGCTGAGGAGATTCAGGGTAGGGGACAGGATACACGAGATTGGTCACAGAATCGAAACACCACACCACACCATAGAATTTAGGGTATCAAAAAACACACTACAAAGGGAATAACAACAACAATCAAAATAATAACAGACATTCCTCGGGGTCTTACAAGTCCCCTCCGTCTTAGCAGCAATCGTATCAGGGACAAAAACAAAAGGCCCCTCAACGGTAACAGGGCTCCAAGCCCAAAAAGTGGCAGTCACAAGCTCCTTGTAAGGACCAAAGGTCACAAGAATCATCGACACCCCCATCTAGGACTCAACAGTCCTCCTGGGGTGGTTATAGTGGTTCTAGCAGGACAGGGGGCTCACAGTATTCTAGACCCCAGGGTACCCAATTTCAAACTCGAGGACCATGTTATTCTTGTGGTGCCATGGGGCACTTGGCTATAGATTTCCCTCAAGGGGGTGGTTAGTGCACCGTAGCATCAGAGCCCACTGTTGGTGATATGGGTAGATCCCATAGATTTTTTACAGCGGTTGACAACTGCCAGGAAGAACATCAAGCTACTGTGATTGAGACTATAGGTATGATTGAAGGTAATAGAGTTACTATTCTATTTGATTCAGGTGCTATAGATTCTTTTGTTTCTCCATTGGTTGTGGAGTGTTGTGGGCTAGTGGCAGCTAGACAGGAAGTTAGTTGGGAGGTAGAGTTAGCTTTAGGTTCTAGAGTACCCGTCACTTCCTTAGTTAAGGATTGTCAGATATAGATTGGTTCCATGACCCCCATTTTAGATCTACGTATCACTCCTCTTGGATCCTATGGGATAGTACTTGGCATGGATTGGATTTATGCACACAAGGCCAAGCTAGATTGTCGGCAAAAGAAGGTAGAATGTTTAGATGACAACGGTAATTCTATAGTAATCCCAAGGGTTCAGAGGGCAGTATCCATTCGTATGATTTACGCTATGCAGCTTAAGCGGTGCATGCAAAAAGGGTGCCAATTATTTTCCATTATGATTAGTGATAGGGATGAGGAAGCAGAAAATGAAACTTCTCTTGATGATCATCCCATGTTACAGGAATTTGCAGATGTGTTTCCTTCAAAATTACCCGGTATGCCTCCCCATAGAGCAGTTGATTTCCACATAGACCTCATGCTAGGTGCTGCACCAGTATCTAGGGCACCTTACAGAATGTCTCCTAATGAGCTTAATTAGCTCAAGATTCAACTTGAGGAGCTCCTTGAGAAGGGGCACATATGACCTAGTGTCTCTCCTTGGGGTGCACTAGTTATCTTTTTCAAAAAGAAGGATGGATCACTTAGACTATGTATGGATTATAGACAGTTAAACAAGTTAACCATTAAGAATCGATATCCACTACCTAGGATTAATGACTTGTTTGATCAGTTGTAGGGTGCTCGTGTGTTCTCCAAGATAGATCTTAAATCAGGGTACCACCAGTTGAGAATCATGGAAAGTGATATCCACAAGACAGCCTTCTGGACTAGATATGGACATTATGAGTTCACTGTTGTGCAATTTGGTCTTATGAATGCCCCTGCGGTGTTCATGAGCCTCATGAATGGGGTATTCTACACTTTCCTTGATAGATTTGTGGTTGTGTTTCTTGATGACATACTGATATATTCTCGTAATGAGAAGGAACACGAGGAGCATTTGAGATAGGTATTACAGTGCTTGACAGACAACCAGTTGTATGGCAGTTTGTCAAAATGTGCCTTTTTCAGAACAGAGGTCCGATATTTAGGCCATGTTATTTTAGGTGATGGGATCTCAGTGGACCCATCTAAGATTGATGCCATTATGAATTGGCCAGCACCTACTTTTGTGACCGAGGTCAGAAGTTTCATGGGTCTCGTAGGATATTACAGGCGGTTTGTTCAGGGTTTCTCTAGAGTGGCTCATCCTATCACATCCCTTTAGCAAAAGGGAAAGAAATTTGATTGGACAGAGAAGTGTGAGAGGGCCTTTCAGGAACTCAAGAAAGCACTTACCAGTGCACTTATTTTAGCAGTGCCAGAGCCTATGGCAGACTTTGTAGTCTGCACAGATGCTTCCTTGGATGGATTGGGGGCAATACTTATGCAGGATGGGCAAGCTATAGCATATGAGTCTAGGAAACTTAAGACTCACGAGCTCAATTACCCTACCCATGACCTTGAGCTTGCAGCAGTAGTGCATGCTTTAGTACGATGGTGACACTTTCTCCTGGGGCATTGATTTGAGCTTCATTCCGACCATCAGAGTTTACATTATATATTCACTCATCTAAACCTTAATGCTAGGTAGAGGAGGTGGATGGATTTCTTATGTGAGTATGAATTTGATGTCCATTATATCAAAGGAAAGGAGAATGTGGTCGTTGATGCCTTGAGTAGGAGGTGGCATGAGTTATCTTCCATGATCACTGGTATAGACTTGAGAGATTGTATACTGCACCATTTGCAGGAGGATGCTTTATATTTAGAGGTTTGTCAATTGATCCGATCTCAAAGACCCCTTGTGGGTAGATTTTTAGAGTATTCCTTGGAGTCTGATGGACTATTACATCATAGAGGACGCATCTATGTACCTTCTGCTAGGGATTTGTGTAATAGCATCATGCTAGAGGCTCATAGGGCCCCTTATGTGGTGCATCCTAGAGTTAAGAAGATGCATGCTGATTTGAGACAGCTCTATCATTGGCCAAGTATGAGACAACATATTGTGGAGTTAGTAGCCCAGTGTCTTGAATGCCAGAAGGTTAAGGTCAAGCATGGTCATCTAGGAGGGCTCCTTCAGCCTCACGAGGTACCTATGTGGAAGTGGGATGTTATATCCATGGATTTTATTGTTGGTCTCCCTATGTCATCTTGTCGCCATGATGCTATCATGGTGGCAGTTGAAAAATTGACCAAAGTGGCCTACTTCTCACCCGTTTGTACCACATTTATATCCCCAGTAGTGGCTCAGGTCTTCCTGAGGGATATAGTCAGACTGCATGGCATTCCTCAGAAGATCATTTCTAACAGGGACTCTCTCTTCACATCATCTTTTTGGAGAGAATTATAGGAAGCTTTGGGCACCAGGCTCAACTTTAGCATAGCTTATCACCCAGAGACAGATGGTCAGACTGAGAGAGTGAATCAGGTTCTTGAGGATATGCTTCGTATGTATGTTATGGATCATCAAGTCAAGTGGGAAGAATATTTACATTTAGTAGAGTTTGCCTATAATAATGGGCATCATTCATCCTTGGGTATGCCACCATATCAGGCACTTTATGGTAGACCTTGCAGGACACCTTTGAGTTGGGATAGGATTGAGGACAGAGTTACCATTGGACCTTAGCTAGTCCTAGAGATGGAGCAGTAGGTAGCCTTAATTAGGTAGCGTCTCCTAGAGGCGTAGGATCAATAGAAGAAGTATGCCGATGCAAAGAGGACATATCGGGTTTACATGGTCAGAGATAGGGTCTTCTTGAGAGTGTGGCCTCACAAGATTCTAATCCATTTTGGAAAGGGCTCTAAGCTTGCACCTTGATTTGTGGGACCATTTGAAATTTTGGAGAGGGTAGGACTAGTTGCTTACCATCTAGCCTTGCCACCTAGCCTGTCACGCATCCATGATGTGTTTCATGTTTTTATTTTGAGAAAATATATTTATGATGAGTCTCACATTATAGATTGGGATGCCTTACAGGTGGAGTCAGACAGGCAGCTAACACTGGAGCCTATTCACATTTTGGCATGCTAGACGTTGGGCCTACGAGGCTGAGAGCTAGACTAGGTTAGGGTTCAGTGGGATTGCTATGATGAGGTTACAACTTCTTGGGAGGATGCAGTGCAGATGAGAGCTCAGTATCCCCATCTTTTTGATGAACTCCAGGAGGATGTTCAATCCTAGCGGGGAGTATGTGAGGCCTCACCCCGAACCCCATTGTAGTTTTCCTATTTTTCTGCTTATGATAGATTTAGCATATGATACTTTACTTTTGATGCACTATGGAAATTATGGATTTTATGCTTTATGCCTTGGATTTGATAATTTTGGATGTATGGACACATGATGCTTTAGGATGCACATTATGGACTATATTATGTTTTCTATTATGGACATTTATTTTGAGACAATTGATTTGGAAACTCATTATGATTATGTTATGGTTATTGATGAGATTGAGATTTATTAGAAATAGATGTTGAATTTTGATTTCTTGCAATGTGAATTTTACCTTATGATAAATGCTTAAAATGAGATTTATGTAATATTGTGATCCTTAATAATAAACTTAGTATGTTGATGATTTCCTTAAGTTTTGAATATTGCTTAATTCTTTATGATGTATATTTATTCCTCAAACTATTGATATTTGAATTGAGTGTGCAGCTAAGAAACCATGGTATTTTATCTAGGAAACCAAACAAAGGGAAATGTGAACTCAATTTGAGCCAAGGTTGCATCTAATGAAAGACAAGACCTCGTTGCTTCATAATTTTATTTGTAAATGTATTTGGATGATTCTGGAAGTGTAATATTTTAATGTGTTTGTTAATTCTTTATGAGTTTGCCTAAGTGGATATGACATGGCCTAGTGATGTGTAAATGTTGTGTGTGTCATTTTACACTTGTGATTTGTACTTAAGGCCGTGACATGTCAACTTGGGAATGGTTTTCCACCTACCTAGATTAGTACATTAGTGAATCCCCATATGGATACCTTGGGTTGGGAGATGGGAGTGAGGTCACCTCATTGGAAATTCGAAATTACCCTTAGACTGGACTTTTAGAGGGGTTGTGAAGTGTCCAGGGGTGTGTTGGGGTCATTTTTAGGTATCCCACTTGTTATACCAATAGTTAAGCACCATTTTAACCCTAGGATAGCCTCTAGTTGACCATGCGACCCTTCCAAAAAGTTGATTTCCCAAGTTGGACGAAAATCAACTCTTGTGAGGCTTGACTTGGATAGACCACCATTCCTTATTTGTGTTAAGATATAATTCACCTTTTTTAAGCTTCCTTATTTAGTTCCATTTTTGGTAAGGTGTAAGAGTTTAGGGAAGAGGGACCAATTAGAGAAATTTTCTTCTCCCTAGGAGCTTTCTAGTGGCTTTTAGTGGGAACTCTCCAAGTTGGAGAGTTTGAACACCCACTCCCTAACTTAGGGACATAGCTAGAGTTGGTGATCTTGGAAGGAGGGATTTGGCTAAAAAGGGAGCTCTTCTACAAATTTCTTCCTTAAGCTTGGATTCTACGTTGGTGGGCTTTGAGTTACTCTTTCTTGTGTAATCTTATGTGCTCTTGTCAAATGAGTGTTGTTATATTTTATGGGCTTGTTGGGAGCCATAAATCTTGTTTATTTATGTAATACTTGATGTTGTTTCAATGCTTTTCATTTTGTTCTTCTTGTATGTTTTGTTTATGGGAATATCAAGACTCACTCACCCTTGGGAGGGAAGAGTAGTCTTGGGGGTGGAGGTGTTATGACAACCCTTGGTGTAGAGTCTCTCCTCAAGGAGGAGAGGGAAAAAAGAATGGAGTATGGGCTCCATGAAGCCCCCATTAATGTTGCTTCATTGGGGGTCATAAAGGAATAAAGTTATGCTAGTTGCAATTGTGTAAGTGAGTGTTTTGGACAGCCATGTGAAGGCTGAGATTTTTTTATGTTTTGAGTTGGCCTTCTCCCTTGGGTACTTGGTCTACTTCATCCCAAGTAGGATCTTTGATTGATCCATTGTGTAAGCCTTTGGGAAATAGGAGTTTTATGTAAATTCTGCATGTTCTTTGTTTGTTGATGTTGTATGAATATTTCCGCACCTTTGTTTGGTTTTTCAAGCTCGAGGGTGGCCTCATAAGAGGCCTAGGTTGGGTGGAGAGCAGCCCCATGGTTTCAAGTTTTCCCTTGTTCTTGTTTTGTAATGCAGATTTGAAGATTGAAGTCACATTAAAGTTGGGAGGAGCTTAGAAGAAAATAAAATATAGTTGATAGTTTCTCAACATCATGTTATCTTTATGTAAAGGTTATGAGGCTTATGTTAGCCATGTAACAAAGAAAATAAGTACATTGTAAAGAGCCTTAAAGGCTGAAAGTTAATCTACTTGTTAGTAGGAAGAAGCCACTTAAGTAAAAGATTTTTGATAGTTTTTAAGAAAGAAATGTATTTGAAAATCTTTAGTTGTCACTATTTGAACTTTCTTTAAATAAAAAAAAAAAGAAATTTATAGATAGCTTTCATGCATAAATTTTTAAGCTTTTATTTAGCTACTTTCTTATAAGCCCAAAGTTCCTATGAAATGCTTATGCATAAATTTGATGTTGTATTCCTACAAAAGATTGACTCATTTACTATAGAAAAGAAATTTTGAAAGTTGGATAAAATTTTAACATTATTATATTTACCTTTCAAACATTTTACATGCATAACAACTTAGATAAATTAAAAGTTATGCACTTACTTAGGAATGCATACTAAATTTTAATCCATAATGTTTATTTTCTGTTAAGATCTATTGCTATTATATTTTCTAAAATAGTAGCAGGAAGAGAAATTTGAAATAAATGTATATATTAATAATCAACTTCCTTTAATAAATCTTAGTATGTTTTCTGCATTAAGTTTTGCAAAACAAAATAAATAAACAGGTTAATAACAGTAATGCAAAAATTATATATATATATATA
>MU223565.1:391551-404420 GCA_018584345.1 Thuja plicata | reverse complement strand
TATATATTTATATATATACATATATGATATTATATTTAAATATATATATATATATATACAAATAAAAAAAATATTCCAAATAAAAAAAAATGAAACTTTAACTAAAACATTTCTTTTAAAATAAAAATAAAAAATAAAAAAAAGGGGTGGGGGGGCGGGCCGAAGCCCCACGCCAAACCCCCTACGGATTCCTTGAAGGAACCGCATGGGGAGGCTAAGCCCCCCACCCGCCGTGGAGGCCGAGGCCCCCATGGACAACACAACGGCGGTAACACCGCTGACTATGTCGGCCGTGGAAGGTCGGCCGCCTAGCGGTGCGGTGGCCTCCTCCCCCACTACTGTTGTAATACTGCGTAAAAAAAATTTTTAATGCCGCCATGTTTAAAAAAACAGACTACTCACTGTGATTAGATAAACCCGCTGCCTTTCATTTCTATGGAAAATTTATCACAGACCAGTAATTAGTGTATATATATATATATATATTTATTTATTTATACATATATTGAGCATGAGTATATGCATATATATGAATATATGTATATATTGTTAGTCTTGCATTCTGAATCCTCCATTGTAGAAACCTGCAACACAAAAATGTATTCCAAAAAGAAATTTTAGGGTTTGGAGGGAAGTAAAAAAAAGAGATGGATAAAAAAAAAGGGGGGGGGAATGAATTTGGTTATCTCAATTTGGAACCCTAACCCTAATTTCAAAATTAGGGTTAGGATTTCAAATTGAAATGGGATAAGAGGGGGAACTTTATTTTCTTTTTAAGTTATTATAATTTATTTCCTTTAGTCTTTTTGTTTCCTTTTAATGGGAAGTTCACATTCCCTTATTTAGTGTATTATTAGGTAGTTTAGTTAAGCCATTGTATGAATAGGTTATTGTTTTTTATGGTTGAAGAGATGAACTAGGTAAGTGAAATAAATGATGAAAATTATATTAATGAGAGGAAATGTAATGGATTAATTTAGTCTGTCTATAACAATAGTATAATTACTCAGTGAAATTTACAGGATGGAATTTGCAACAATGATTTAATGAATTTAATTTCTAATGAGGTTCGGTAAATTAAATTATTAAGGACCTATTGGACGATTTAAGTTTTTGACAGTTAACTACGATTTTAAATATTTTGATCATTTACCTAATCTTTAACGTTTAAGTTAGAAGAATATCTTTGAAATTTAAATCTGACCTATCAATAGGAATACAATAATTAGATAAATTAATATTGAAATATTTAAGTGGAAAATCTAATTAAAATTTTTAAATAAATTTGGGTGCTTGTAATGTTATTTTTATGTGGTCAATATATGTGGCCAGTATACTAGCTATTATAAAAATAATATTATGAAAGTGCCCCACCCTAGGTTGTATTAAAAAAAAAAATACAGAACCCTTCGACTATCAACATACCAGAATCTCTGAACGTCCTTGGAGACTGAGTGTAGGGAGTCTCTCTCACTCTCTACACATCATCAAACTCTATTAATAAATAATTGGGATGATACGTAAATTCATATAACCTCACCTTGTGTAACTTCAACTTTAGAAGACAACTAGAGTTAAGGGAGGTTGACACTCAGTCATGATACCCCTTAGATCCTCTTGACATTAATTTTTCCCTTCAAAAAAAAAAATTGTTGCGTTTTTAGACACAAAATTTTGGGCATGACATCTATGTTAGCTGGGATCTCAAATCTCTTTCAAAATGTCAAAATACTAACACTCGATCATCACTGTGTTCTTCCTCTTGGTCATCACTAGATAACTCGGTAATTTACTAATGCTTAGAAAATTTTGATGCTCGGTGGACACTAAATTTTCTTGGCATGTATTGGTGCTCGTTCGACACTCGCATCACTCAACACAAACATAAGTTCCTTAATCTTCTACTCTGTTACTCGGTCAAGACTAATCTTGTAGCCATCCAAACTTCACTTAGACTTAAGATGAATAATATATTACCTTGTCAAGGTGTGATCTCATCAGGTACCCATTGTAGTTCCACATAACTCAACCATTTCACTAGGTCTACTTGTTATCTCTTCTTTTTAAATCTTCTTCATCAATCAACTGATATGGAACTTTGCAAGATAGAAACTATCTTACCAGTTAAGGTTTGACATCAATGGAAATATAACAATTATTTCACTTGTATTTTCCAACAATGTGCCTCTTTGGCATTAATGAAAAACACATGCAAATAAATTAAAAAGTGTGTTCTATTGTGTGTGTAAGATTAACACCTTCATGAAATTAGGATAATAAACAATAATTCTATGGAAAGGTAATGCTATTTAATCTAAGAATTGAAGCTAAAAATCCATATCATCTCATGGTTCTCTATCTAAGCTTTGTTAAGAGAGCTCTCAATCTTAATCTCTCTCAAGGACAACCCTAGAACGAGAAAATAAATGATAAACAATGCTCAAATATAGCTTAAAAATTCTCAAAATGCTCCAAGATGTGTTAAAATAAATAAATACTCCTAAACATGATATACTAAATGCTATGTAAATGTTGAAATATGATCAAAAGCTCTCAAATGCACTCCAAATGCCTATAATAAGGATGCTTTTTCTCTTGAAATTCTTGGATCCCAAACACAAATAAAATAGCTTGTATTTATAGCAATTTCCCAAGGGTAGGGGGTAGAGTTAATTGATCATGATCAAACTTTGGTTAAGTCAAAATCTTTGAGGTGTTCTCAAATGGAGGGAAAGTTGGTTGGTTGTCTCAAAGAAATTAAGAATTGAATAACTCAATCATTTAATTAATTTAGCCATGGAAGGGTGAATGGGTTGGATTTGATCTTTTTTATTTAAACTATACAATTAATTGATTAAAATTAATTGCATAACTTTGATTAATCTCTTTAGGCTTGAATTTAATTATTTGATTTCATGATTATTTGATCTTTTAATTTGATTTGATTTTTGTCCATTTTGCTTGATAAATGTCCATTTGATTTGATCCATTTTAATGCATTGAGATGAGATTGGAGGCATTTGGCTAAGATTTACAATTTTGAATGCTTAAGATACACCTAGTCAATTTTAGGTGTCTACAAATGCCCCTCTTTGAATTGATGTGCGAAGTGCATTGATTCAAAGAAAGCTTTATGTCCTAGTCATTGATTTGATACTAATAAGATGATTGACTGATATGAAACCTTGATATGAAACCCTGATATGAAAACCTGATTCAAAACTCTGATTTGAAACTCCGATATGAAACCCTGACATGAAACTCTAATTTGAGACTCTGATATGAAACTCTGATTTGAAACTCTGATAATGTTTGAAATTTCAATGCCCCAGATTTGATACAAGATATGATAATGAATCCCAGTTGGATGATATGATGATGCCCCCTCAGAAATGAAATCATAGTGATCTTAGATGTGAAAAATTTGATGAGCTCTGCTAATAGAAAAAAAATCCAAGATGATTACATTTCTTATAAACAATGATGCTGAAAGATGTCGAACAAATGCCCCAGTGTGCAAAATATGTAGATTTGGTTTGACTGGGTCAAAAATCTCAGGAAATAGGGTAAAATAGCTTAAATAGGTTAAAAAACATAAATTTACTATTCATTTTTACTTTTTACTATTGAGATTTTGCTCTGAGCCTCTAAAGATTGACAGCAATGGTGGTCCCTATTCGAGAGCATAGGTTCAAGCGAGTACATCGATATCAGAGACCTCTTGACTACAGGCCTCTAGTGAGTGGTTCAAACCTTTCTAGTGCATTTATTTCTCTTTAAATAGCATTTAATACATGATTTTAATGCTTTCTAGGTAAAATTTAGTGCAAAACCACATAGGATAAATAAAATGTCACTTAGGGCCTAGAAAAGCTACCTCTGTGTGTTAAAATCCATGTAGGAGCAATCCTTAGCCACGTAAGAATTAGGGAAAAATTACAACCCAAATAATTAAAAAGCCGCCTAAAAAACCCTAGTTTTTAAAAGTCACTTATGATATTTAAAAAGCTACGTAGGACTTTAAAAGGCTGCTTGATTAGCCAAGCGTCGCCTTCAAGGATTAAAGTGTCACGTTTAATGATTTAAATGCCACAGGGCTTGAAAATCTGTGTACACTAATTAAAGTGCTGCCTACCATGAAGTTTGAAATTTGAGATATAAAATAGATGAAGTCTTTTTGATCGATCATCCAGATAACTCAATTAGATTTCAAGCTAGAAAAGTCATATTGATGAATGTTCATCCAGATTGTCACTTAGTGTTTAAGATATTAGAAAATTCATATTGATGAATGTTTGATAGGTCAATCGGAAGTGATTAAAAATGATTACAAATTGTCCTTGTGTATCACAATATAAAGGTTTGGAGCAATAAGTTGATATGCTCAAGTTAGAGCAAAGATAGATTTAATGTGTTTGATTGACGTAGAATGGTTCACCAATAGAAAGACTAATATGATTCACTTTATTTCAAAATGTAGGAACATTACCGCAAGTTGCAGGTACAGGGTGTAGCATCTTGGATTTTTTATTTAGTTGATGAGTTTACAGTGCCTAAGCGGCGGACTATCGAGACATGTGGTCTTAGTTTCCTTCTAGATCTTCCTCAGTTTCAGCTAAATTGAGGTCTTTTGACAGATATGGCACTCTAACCATAATACATTTCATCTACCCCTCAGTGAGATGAATATCACACTCAAGGATGTATATAGATTATTGAGGATCCTAACTCATGGAGAGTGGATGTATTATGATTCAGATTATGATAGTAGTGTATGTAGATGGGTGTTTGGAGACAACACCATTGATGATGATTGTATTACTTGGGCACACTTTGACTCTTTCCCTACTTTTTCAGCATTGTTAGGAGCTATGATTGGAGGATTACTTCTTCTAGATAGGAGAGGATGTGGCTTTGAATGCGGATGGGGCCAGATATTGGAGGATTTGATTGCACATCCTCGGAGATTTGATTGGGTCTCTTGTGTATTGGCATAGTTATATCATGGTTTGCATGAGGTTGTATACAGGGGCAGTGCAACTCTTTCTGTAGGTGCAGTGTTATTACAGTTGTGGACTTGGGAGCATATGCCCATTACGAGACTAGTTTCAGCATGAGTGTGGGCCTGAGGGTATCTATATGCATTTTTGTATGATGGCATGGTTGTCGAGCATCATCTGGGCAAGGTTGTCTTTTGGAGATGCACTATAGATTACATAGATCAAGTCATATGGAGACCATATCTATAGTTTGATATTTGGTGAGAGGATGATTATGAGCTACCATATATTTTTTCTCCTTGATGGATGATCGATCGATCACCATTATTTATTGAGATATTTTTATTTGGGAGAGTATTCCGTCAATTCGGCCGGGTTCAGGACATGCCTCAGGGTATGGCTCTTTATGCCAGGGTATAGGCCGATAGATTGATGTGGGGGGCATAGGTGGACTATCAGTTAGCCTATTTACATAGATTGATTAGCTGGGTTATGCTAGGTGGGATATGGTGACACATGTTGCAGATGCAGGCATGTCAGCTGAGTATTGAGAGTGGTTCTTGTGACATTGCTTTATCAAATTCACAGATCTAGCAGAGCTTATTCCTGATGTGGATGAGCTTTCAAATGATGATGGAGATGATGTCGATGATGGTGATGATGGTGGGAGACCCCAGAGATAGAGGGTTCAGAGGGCACCTAGGGATCCTCAAGTACAGAGAGCTGCAAGACCTCGGATGAGAGGTGGACATGTTAGAGGCCAAGGTGGCAGATCCAGGTAGCCTAGGTAGAGATTAGCATAGTCACAGGTACCTCAGGGTCATGCTCCTTTGATAATTGGTGCAGATTGGGCTAGACAGAGACACAGATGTGTTCAGGTGGCTAGACAGGTTCTAGTGCATGGACATATTCCATAGATTGATCCATAGAGCAGTATGACATCGGTGATACCACAAGTACCATTAGTGCCACAAGAACCACACGCTCCTCCAGCATCACATTCACCTCCAGTTCTACCCGTTGTGGATGGTTTAGTGCAGGATGTTTGGGGTTTACAGGCAGGGATGACTGTAGTGACTACTCGATTAGATCAGGTTTCTACCATGTTACAACAGTTTCTGACTACTTTGGCTTAGTTACCTACCAGTGTGAGCACTATTCAGGCACCTCCAAGTACATAGGATAGAGTAGGTGATAGGGATCCCAATGATGTAGGGGGTTTAGGCATAGGTATAGCTAGAGATGGATCAAGTGCCCCTACTGGGTCATGAGATAGATTGAGATCCATGATACCTTGATATGGCATTGATGATGTATCATATGTATTTTTGATTGGGACTTTGATGTATGGATCATTTTATTGATGTACCTTTGATGTACTGATTTATGTTATAGACATTGATGATGGACATTTATCTATGATGATCTTTGATTTTTTCTTTTGATGGTGTTATGAGATTTCCTTTTATGCACATCTACATGTTTCTATGATGCATTTACCTCTATTATGCTATGGATGCAAATTTCTTAGAGTAGGACATAGATAAATGGATGCAAATGTTGTTAATGCAACTTAGTTCTATAAATGAATGCAACTATCTTTTTGATTTATTTGGATGTATGCAATTTTAATTTATGATATGCAATTCTAAATGATTGGGATAAATTAATAATGATTAATGTTTCATTTCTTTTCTTTTCACTTGATAGGAATATATAATGAATAATGATTAATGTTTATGAATGCAAAGGAAAATCTCATATTGATGACTTGAAACCAGTAATTTGATGAAGTGTTGTCAACTTTTAATCCCCCCCTTGTTCTTGGAAAAAAATGCTAGAAAGGCAAGCCATTTTAAACTAACTTGGAGAATTCAATTAAATCTAACGTGAAAATGCAATTAATCTAAGATGACAATGCAATTACTCTAACATGACAATGCAAGTAATCTAACATGACAATGAAATACAACTAATTGTCCTTGACATTTGTGAAAGAAATGAAAACTGAGATATATCTTCATCATAGAGCATTTGTGGAACTAGGAGTCAATACAATCCTTACTGGTGCCACTGCAACCATAAGAATATGAATATGACTTTCTCTCATGTGGTAACCCCTTCTACAAAACTAAGTACAACCCTCACTAGTTGAAGACCAACTATGGGAGTATGAATACCAGGTTAATAGGATTCAATGTTGCAAGTGGATGTTGGTATTAAGATATGGAAAATCTAAATAGCCAAGGTATCCTTTTGCATAAACAAACAAAGGTTAACCCTCCGTCCCATATGAATTTCCTTTATGGTTCTTTGATGACCATGTCGTGAGACTAATTCACATAAGTTAAAGGATCTTCCTCACAACAGTCACTCATAAGCTTAAGAAAACATCATGTCTCTATCATTTCCAATCTAGTCAAAACATCATTGATTAGCTAAAAATAACATGACTCGAAAAAGGTCAATGAAAAACTCATCAAAAAATTTCAAGTGTTTGTGAAATGTATCAAGATTTTCAAATAAGAATTCCAGACAGTCTGATCATTTAGGGTGTGTCAATTTTTAATCCTGATAAAATAAGTCAATGAAACTCAGGGATTATGTTATGTGATCAAATTGTTTAGGGTTGAACAAAGATATTCATCAAAGGTTCCAAAAATCTCTCTTCTGAATCTGAAAATCTACTTCTGATGTGTGACCAAAATGTTGCACTATTGAATCTGTTTGGTACCAAAAATCTATGATGTGTGCCCCCAAGTGATAAATGTGGTCAATGTGAAACTTAGGGAAACTAAACATAGAATGCGACAAAAATGTAGCTCTGAGACTTTATTAGGACGATGCACAAATGATGGATGCAATGAGGATATGGACAAGTGAGATGATGAAACACAATATGTACAAATGCAACTAGGAAAGACCTAAGGGAAAAAAAAGGTGCCTATGTCCAGGTTTTCACCTCTTGGGATTATTGCTCTTTTTTCTCTTTTTTTCTTTTTTTTCTACCAAGGTGCCTATTGCTAGGTTTTCACCAAGGCACTTTTTCTCTTTTTCAAATTTTTTTGGCGTTTTTGAACTTTCTGAATTTTTTGGAATTTTGTTCTTTTCTCATATTTTTTTTGGTATTCTTGAATTTTTCCATGTATAAAGGTGATGTTGACTGATCTAATACTCTTAACTTATACTCTTTTTGCTGATACTCTTTCCTCTGAATCAGGTGTGGAACCTCTTAAGCTGAATGCTATTGATAGGTTCTAGCAATTCATCACCATCATAGTCAGCCAATTTGTAGGTCCCCATTCCAAATGAAGAAACAATGACAAATGGACCAATCCAATTTGCTTCCCACTTTCCTTTCTTTTCTCTATCAGCCTGATTTTTTGGATTTTCTCTCAATACTAGATCTCCTACTTGAAAGGTTCTTGGTTTGATATGCTTGTTATAGTTCCTTGAAATTCAATTCTGATACACTTTCAAATGGTCATAGGCTTGAGTTTTATGTTCCTTCAACAATTCCAATTGTTGAAGGCGGGCAACTCTATAATCTTCATATGTGATTAATCCATGCAATGAGACTCTTAGGGATGGTATTTCCACTTCTAAAGGTAGAACAACTTTGACCCCATAAACCAATGAAAAAGGTGTAGCTCTTGTCAGGGTGTGAATACTAGTCCTATAGGCCCATAATGCTGGATTGATTTGAAGATGCCAATCCTTTCTTAACTTTCCAACGGATCACTTAATTAGGATTTTAAGGATATTATTGTTGGTAGATTCTACTTTTCCATTACCTTGGGGATAGTAAATAGATGAAGAATGATGTGTAATATGGAATGTGTCACAAAGTTCATCAACATATTTGTTCTTAAACTGTTTTCCATTATCTGTGATGATGGTGTGAGGGATGCCATATTTGCAAATGATGTGATTTAGGATGAACATAGAAATTTGCTTCCCTGTTGTAGTTGATAAAGGGACAGCCTCAACCCATTTAGTGAAGTACTCTGTTGTCGTGATTATATATTTGTGCCCATTTGAAGAAGGTGGATAAATCATGCCAATCAAGTCAAAAACCCATTGATAAAATGGCCATGGTGTGACAAAAGGGTGTAACTCTTGTGTTGGTGCATGGATCAGGTCACCATGGTATTGACATTTTGCACAAATTTTGACATATTGACAAGCATCTCTTTCTAAGGTTTTCCAAAAGTACCCCATACGTAGGATTTTATTAGCTAGGTTTAAACCATTTGAATGTGACCCACAAATCCCCTCGTGGATGTCTTTTAAAGCTAATTTAGATTCAACTTCCTCTAGACATCTAAGGAGCATTCCATCAAGACCTTTATGATACAATATGTCAGAAAGGATGGTATAACGGGTCACTTGTCTTATGAAATTTTGCTTTTGAGCACGGGTTTGGTCTATAGGTAGGGTTTGATCTTTTAGGTAGGCATAGATGGGTCCATACCATGGTGAGTCATGTACATTTAAAAGGGCAATAATTTGGATATCAGGTAGGTCAAATGTTGGTTTAACCAATTCTTCCACCAAGAACTCATACTTTTCATTTTGATCAGGCATTTTTAGTAAATATGCCAAAGTAGCCATTGCATCTGCTGCTCTATTCTTGTCTCTTGGAATTTGTTCAAAAGTAATCAAAGCAAGATACTTTTTCCAATCATCCACCAATTTCTTGTAAGGCATTAGTTTTTTATCCTTAGTATTATATTCATCATTAACTTGATTAATGACTAATTGAGAGTCCCCATAGACTTGTAATTCTGTGACAATCCATTCCAAGGCCATCTTGATTCCTATGACCAAAGCTTCATACTCTGCTATATTATTGGTGCAAGGGAATAATAACTTGTAAGATTTTGGGATTGTGTAACCTTGTTGTGTAATCAAAAGAATGCCTGCTCCACTACCATTTTGGGTATAAGATCCATCAAAGTATAAATTCCATGTCTTAGCTTCTACATTCACAATTTCAGAATCTGGGAATTCCACTTGCATAGGATGTGTAGATTCTTGAGGATATTCAGCCAATTGATCGGCTATAACTTGACCTTTGATTGCTTTCCTATCAACATATTCAATGTCAAATTCACTAAGTACCATGACCCACTTTGCAACCCTTCTAGTTAAAGCTGTTTTGCTAAGTAAGTATTTTAAGGGATCAATCTTGGCTATGAGCTTCACCTTATGAAACAACATATAATATCTTAACTTTTGAGAGGAAAATACCACTTCTAGGCAAGCCCTTTCCATGAAGCTATAGTTTAACTCATATTTGATCAAGGTTCTACTCAAATAGTAGATAGCTCTTTCTTTTCCTTCATCATCCTCTTGTCACAATAAGACTCCTAAAGATCTTTTCGTTGCTAAAATATAGAGTAACAAAGGTTTTCCTTGAATAGGTGACATCAAGATAGGTGGATTCATCAAGTATGTTTTCAACAATGTGAAGGCTTTATCACACTCCTCATCCCATGTGAAGATGGTGTCTTTAAGTAGTAATCTGGTGAAAGAATGGCATTTTTCCACCAATTGAGAAATGAACCTCCTTATAGATTGAAGTCTTCCTTGAAGTGACCTCATTTGACTAATATTCTTTGGAATGTCCATGTCCATTATTGCTTGTACTTTTTAGGATCTACTTCAATGCCTTTTGTTGAAACAATGTATCCTATGAGTTTTCCAGATTGTACCCCAAAAGCACGTTTCTTTGGGTTAAGTCTCACTTTGAATTGTTCTAGCCTTGTAAAAATCTTTTCAAGTATGGATAAATGATCTTTTCTTTTATGTGACTTAGCTAGAATGTCATCCACATAATCTTCCATAAAGGTGTGCATCATGTCATGGAAAATGGTAGTCATTGCTCTTTGATAAGTGGCTCTGGCATTTTTGAGATTGAAGGGCATTACATTCCAAAAAAAAGTACCCCATGGGCATGTAAAGGTTGTCTTCTCTTGATCCTCAGGTGGAATGCAAATTTTATTATACCCACTAAATCCATCCATAAGTGAAAACATAGAATGACCCGCAGTGAGATCCACAATAGAATCAATGCTAGGTAATGGAAAGTCATCTTTTGGACAAGCAAAGTTTAAATCTCTAAAATTTGTGCAAACTCTTATGGTTTTATCATGTTTGGTAACTGGTACAATGTTGGAGATCCATTTGACATATGCTATTACTCTTATAAATCCTACTTTGAGCAATTTCTCCAATTCTTCTTTGACTAAAAAGGCTACATGCGGATGCATTTTTCTCAACTTCTGCTTGACGGGCTTAACCCCTGGTTTCACATTTAAGTGATACATTATGAAACTTGGATCCAATCTGGGCATATCAGCATATGACTATGCAAATTTGACTTGTTTTTCTTGAAAGAATTCAATGAATTCTTTTCTCTCCAAAGCACTCAAAGATGCTGCTAAGTGAATGAATTTAGGATCCTCTTCTATTCCAATGTTAACCTTTTCCATGGGTTCAATAAGTATAGGTGATCTTTCATCTTCATGAGCTGGTAAGGTGTCCAACCTCTCTCCCTTAGGTGCCACAGTTGGGTTTTCACCTTCAGAAACATCCTTTATTTTTATTTTTTTTGGGTCTAGTACTACCACATGGTGGTTTTCACCACTAGACCTTCTCATTTTTTTATATATTTTATCTTCATTTTTTGGATTAAGAGGTTGAACACCTACCCCTACCATCATGTCTAGAGTAAATTCATTGGTGGAAGAATTTGTTTCAACCGCATTGAGGTATAAGGCCACTGCATTGTCATTTGGGAAGTAGAGTAAGTCATTTGGCTCAGAAAGATCCCAATCGATAAGTTCAGGATGCATTAAGGACAAGGATTCATTGGATGGGATTCCATTTGAAGGAGTTAAGGACATGATTTTTTTTGATGGTTCATACATTGTATCATCATGGTCTATGACATGTGCTTCTTCAAGATGGTCCATGGAAGAAGGGTCAAAATCTTCTCTATCAGAGTCCTCTAAGATTTTGATGGGAAGGAAAGCATGTGGATTAAACACTAGGTTAGAATCTCCCACCCACAAAGGTACCCAAGGTTTACCTACCCATTGAGTGAAATTAGGTGTTTGTTCTACATTGACATGTTGAGGTTCACTTGATGTTTGAGTTGAATTTGAGCTTTGAGCCACATGTTCTTGATTCTCAACTTTAGGAGGATTTGCATAAGTGTGAATGGTATCAACCTCTATGTCATGAAAAGATTCTTTGGACAAGGAATCCCACTCATAATCCCTAGAATCATCTTCACTTTTAGAACCTACCATATGGATATGTGCATGAAAATCATGCATGGGACTTGAACTTTCTCCTTTATGTTGAAAACCTATGCCAACTTTCTCTTCTTTTGCTCTCCAAACTGGTTCAATAGGTTCTAACAACCCTCTATGTTGAACCCCTAAGGGTCCTCTTCCCTTATACCCCATTTTCTTCATGATATCAAATCCTTTGCCATATTGATTAGTTTGGATATTGATATGTTGCACCCTGTCATTGGAACTAGCTGAATTATCATCCTCTTTATAAAGCCATTGTAATACCTCATTATCTTCTTTGTCCATTTCCTGTTTGTCACATTCCCTTAAAAAATGGGAATTGTATTTATGAGTTTGATGATCTTTGGATGGCTTCCCATGTGTCCTTGGAGATGTAGGTAAATGAAATAGGGAAACAAAATATTCCCCTACCCATTTTGAATTAATTTTGCATTGTTTCTCAAATTGATTCATTAGGTTACTCATCTTTTCATAATGATCTTTCTTAGTTTGTTCTCTCTCCTCCTTAGTGGGTTTCAAAGTTTCCATTCTCAATGTTGAA
>MU223565.1:356766-385377 GCA_018584345.1 Thuja plicata | reverse complement strand
GCCTCTCTCTCTCTCTCTCTCCCTCTCTCTCTCTCTCTCTCTCTCTCTCTCTCTCTCTCTCTCTGTGTGTCTTCTCATTGATTTCTCCCTCAAAGTATATATCCCTCTTTGTTTCCTTACTGATTTCTGATTTTTCCCTCTTTGACAAAAAATCCAGAGAAATACATCTTCATCATGTAGATATATCTATGTTAGGTTTTTGAATTCTATGCTCCCTCTGTCATCTTGTGTATGACTGATCAACATCTTTTTCTTTACACTTCATAGCTTTAGGAAACTCCTAAAGTGTGACCACATTTTTCATCAATCTGTCAGATATTCTATGTAATACATTTGATGCAACCGCTTCATGTGATGTCAGTTAGCCTCAGATAGGGGAATCACCCCTAATTTTCCTCTTAGATACTCATGAGCATCCTTAGTTAAAGCCTTAGTAAATATATCTTCCAACTATTCCTTTGTATTTACATATTCAAGTCTTACTTCTTTGTCTTGTACCAGCTCTCTCAAGTAATGATACTTGATAGCAATATGCTTGGTCTTTGTATGCATCACAGGGTTATTTGAAATATTTATTGAACTATTATTACCACAAAAAATAACAACTGGTTCAATGATTTCTTCCTTCATACCTTTCAACAATTTCTTGATTCACACTATGTTTGAACAATTTACTATCGTTGCAACATATTCAGCTTCTGCTGTAGATTGAGAAATACAATTATGTTTCTTGCTTGTCCAAGAGATTAATCTCTTTCCTAAAAAGAATCCACCTTCACTTGTTCTCTTTCTATCATCAACATTACCTTCCCAATCTGCATCTGTGTAAAATTTCAGTTCAAACTTCTCATTCTTCTTATAATATAATCCATAGTCCTATGTTCCTTTCAAATATGTCAAAATCCTGTTCACTGCCATCATATGACTATCTTTAGGATTTGCATAAAATGTTGCAACAATCCTAACTGCTAATGCAATATCTAGTCTACTGTGGACAACATATTATAGTTTTCCAATCATTGATCTATATAGGGTTTGATTCACTTCAACTGTCTCATTAGTCTTTGATAGTTTCTATCTAGTAGCCATAGGTGTACTTACAAGTCTGGAGTTCTCCATGCCAAAAGTCTTCAATATCTCCTTTATATATTTAGATTGTGTAATGTAGATATCTTTCTTCATCTGATATACTTGCAAACCAACAAAGAATCTGATCTCTCCAAACATAGACATCTCAAATTCATTTTGCATCTCTTTTGCAAATGTTTGACAAAAAGCATCTTGTCCTCCAAATATAATATCTAAACAAATATTTTAGCTAACAATATCCCTTTACCTTTCTCAGAATTTAAGTACAGATTACTATTTTCATTTTTCCTTGTATATCTAATCTTGACTAAGTAATTATTTAATCTCTCATACCATGCTCTAGGGGCTTGCTTCAATCCAAACAATGCTTTATGTAGCTTTAAAACCATATTCTTCTTGCTTGAATCAACAAATTATTCAGCTTGTTCAATGTATACATCTTCTTCTAGTATTCCATTCAGAAATCTTGATTTGACATCCATTTGATAAACTTTGAATCCTTTGTAAGCTACATGAGCCAATAAGGTTCTAACTCCTTCCAATCTTGCAACTGAGGCAAACTTCTCACCATAGTCAATGCCTTCTTCTTGTGCATAACCTTTTCATACCAGTCTGGCCTTGTTCCTTATAACTTCTCTATGTTCATTTAGCTTATTTATAAATACCCACTAGGTTCCAATAACATTCTTGTCCTTTGGTCTAGGTACTAGTGTCCAGGTTATGTTCTTCTCAATTTGTACAATCTCTTCATTCATGGCCAGTATCCAATCTTCATTATCCAAAACATCTTTCACTGATTTAGGTTCAAATTCACATAATAAGAATGTCTAATTTTTCAATTTTCTTCTTGTCATGACCTTTGAATCTTTATCTCCAATAATTTGATCTGGTTTATGATGTCTTCTTACATACTTTGCTAGTTTAGGCTTTGATCTCATTTTATCTTGTTATTCATCCTCAAATTCATCATCAAAGTTAATTTCAGGTTCATTTTGTGTCATTGTTTCATTTTCAGATTGCTTGGCAGTTTCCTCATGATGATCGACAACATCTTTCTGTAACTCAATTTTTTTTTTGTTTCTCGACAACATCAATCTCTGGTTTAGGAAAAAATTTGGGCTCTCCTTCATTCATGTAAATGAAATATATATAATCTTCACGTTCTTTCTTGCATTCCACTTCATTTTTTTCTGCATATTCATCAATTCTAACATTTGCACTTTCCACAACTTTGTTAGTATTAGAATTCAAACACTTATACACTTTTCTCTTAGTGGAATAACCTAGGAATATTCCTTCATCACTTTTAGCATCAAGTTTTTCATTTCTATCATCCTTCAGTATATTTTCTCCCAAAAACTTTAAAATATTTTATATTAGGTGCATAACCATGATACCATAACTCAAGGTGTAATATCAGTACCTTTCGTGACTTGTACTCAGTTCAAGGTATAGACTATTGTACTTACATCTTCTCTCTAGTACTTTTGTGCAACATTCTTTTCTATCATCAGTGTTCTATCACAATCTATTATTGATCTATTCCTTCTCTCGGCTATGCCATTTTGTGGGGGAGTCCTTAGAGAAGACATATATATCTTTTAATTCCTCTATCATTGCAAAATAGATTGAACTCATTATATATAAAATCTCCTCCTCTGCAGATCTCAGACATCTCAAGCTCTTACTTGTCTCTTTTTAAACTTTTTTCCAAATACCACTTAAACAATTGAAAAGCATTATATTTTTCTTTGAGAAACATTACAGTCATCATTCTAGAGTAATCATCAACAAATAGTATAAAATATTTATCACCTCAGTTGCTTTGCACACCAATAGGTGCAAAAAGGTCAGTGTGAAAAAATTCCATAATATCATCAGAAGTATAAGTTTTTCTCTTAAAACTAAACTTTGTCATTTTTCCCAACTGACATTTCTCACACATAACATTATTAGGTTTCTTCAATCTTGGTAACCCTCTTACTCTTTTCATTTTACTAATGCTTACTATATTTTCAAAGTTCACATGACATAACCTCTTATGCCATAACCATATATCATCATATTGTGCAAATAAACATGTCTCATCAGATAAATCTAGATAGAACAAATTACCTCTTGTCTATTCTCCACTTCCAATCAGTTCACCAGTAGCATCAAAGATTCTAGTCTTTCTTTGATGGAACTCAACTCGGTATCCAAAAGTATTCAACTGAGCCACACTCAACAAATTAAAGTCTAGTCCTTCAACCCAATAAACATTATCACATGTGATATTATCAGTCAGTTTCATTGATCCTTTTCCTTTCAAAGGACATGGTTTGTCATTACCAAACTTAACACTACCACCTTTGCAATAGTAAGGTTTAAAATTTACTTTTATCACCAAATTTTTTAGATTCACTATCAGTTTCTTCTTTAGTAATATAACAAGATTTCTTTCCTTTGTCCTTATAGTCATTTTCCCTTTTGAAATCTATGTCATCCCTTTTGTCTTTGTACTTAATTTCTCTTCTTTCATCCTTGTCATTCCTGTCAGGAAATCTTGCTACAATATCGCCAACTTTGTTACATGAAAATAGATTATAGGAAATTTACCTTGGAATTTTCCTTTTCCTCTCAGTAGTCTTCTAGCCATAGTGCTTCAAGTTCATCAAGATCTTCATCAGAAGTGTCACTGTCACTATTCATATGTCTTTATTTTCCTTTCCTTGATTTGGGAAGATTCAATTGTGATTTGAATGCAGAATCAACATGGTGAGGAGTGAAATGATCAAGATTTGATAACTCAAAAGTAGTAAGTCTACCAACTAAACCTTCCAGAGTTAAGTTGTTACCAGGACTACATCTAAGTTCTTGTATAGAAGATACTCTAATAGAATATATAGGAAGTAAGGTTCTTAGTATCTTTCTAATAATAGTATCATCACTAATAGTTCCATTAGATCCTCTAATAGAATTTACAACCTCCTTAACTTGGCTACAATATTGAACAATAGTTTCACCATCTAACATTATCATTTCATCAAAATTACCTCTAAAGCTTTCAGATTTGGCTCTCAGTACATTTGTATCACCTTCATAGATAGTTGCCAGTATATCCCACGTTTATTTTGTAGTTTTGAATTCTTTTATGTCTTCAAATTGAGGATAGCTTAGGGCTGATGCAATCTCCAATATTGCTTGGTTGTGTTCTTGTTTTTCTTTCATCTGTTGAGTTGTCATAACTGTAGGAACTATTATGTAATCATTTTCCACATAGTATTTTGTTACATCTCCCATTCCATCTAGGTGTAACTTCATCAAACTTTTCCATGCAGGAAAGTTCTCTTTGTTCAACCTCGGTACCTCCTTTTTATACATCTTGATCTTTAGCTTCAAGTACCTTCAAAATTTTCTCTACAAGCACCACAATAGCTCTAATACCAATTGTTATAATAATTTAGAATAATAGAGAGGGGGTGAATTAGTTATCCTAGGTCCATATGTACCAATTGAACTTTCAAATACTTTAATCAACTTAGGTCCACTCAGTAATCCACTCGGTCTCTATAGCACATAATCAATAACATAAACTCGTAGTCTACTATCCTAATGTAATCAACTTGCAGAATATAAAATTCTTAATAGAACAACACATCAAATGATATTCACACAAGTATGACACCAAGATTTAATGTGGAAAACCAATATGGGAAAAACCACCAGTAACATGCTACCAATTTTTCACTCTTCTGAAGTGAGATCTATGAGGAGTCAACCCTATTAAAGGTTACAATACACACTGTTAAATGTGACTCAATTAAAGGATTTAATCACCCTATTAAAAGAGAGCCTTGTTATAGGGCTTAGACCATTCCATTAGAATATCATGTTGATCAAAGGATTTAACAATATGACTGTTAGGTCAACCTTGTTTAAAAGGATTTTTCAACTTATACAATGGTTAGAAAGTAACAAAAAATTGTGATCTAAAACATACAACTCACTTTGAAAATACAGATCTAATTATAGCTCAAATGCTAACTCACTAACTAGCATCCATTGTCATTTCTATCACTCAGATATGCTTGGAAATCCTTCAAGCAATCACCACTATGTACTCCTGTACTGCTCTCTTCAGCTTTTTCTCCCTTATGCTTAGATTTTCCAATCAACTGAATTAACCTCTACCACACACATATAACCTACAATTAGGTTAATCATATACCTCTCTGCTTAGGTAGCTCAATCTTTTGTTGCTTGGTCATCATTGTAGATCTTAGGTTTTGGTCAGATCCAACAAATCCTTCCAACATTTCATTTCCATCTACTTTGTAGAATGCATCCTAAACTCCTTCTTGAATCCATACATAAAAATGGTTAAACATATATTAAATGCTCATTTAATTCTCCACAACAATCATCCTTATCTGAAATATGCTTCACATATCCCAAGAAAATCAACTATGTCAGTTGGGATCTCAAATCTCTCTCAAACTATCAAAATACTGACACTCGGTCATTAGTGTGTTCTTCTGCTTGGTCATCACTAGATAACTCGGTAATTTACTAACATTCGGCAAATACTGATGCTCGGTCGACAATGAATTTTCTTGACATGTACTGGCGCTCGTTCAACACTCACATCACTCAGCACAAACAAAAGTTCCTTAATCTTCTGCTCTATTACTCGGTCAAGACTAATCTTGTATTCATCCAAACTTCACTTAGACTTAAGATAAACAATATATTACCTTGTCAAGGTGCGATCTCATCAAGTACCCATTGTAGTTCCACACAATTCAACCATTTCAGCAGGTCTTCTTGTTATCTCTTCTTTTCAAATCTTCTTCATCAATCAATTGATATGGCACTTTACAAGATAGCAACTATCTTACCAGTTAAGGTTTGACATCCATGACAATATAACAGTTGTTTCACTTGTAGTTTCCAACAAAAATAAGGAAATATCAATCATTTATGCTAATATAAATTTATAGATTAAATCATGGAAATATATAATGTAAAGGCTAAATTAAAAGAGAAATATATTAATCAAAATCTTTTCCCTTCCTAATTAATTATAATATAACTTTACAATAGTTATATGTATCTTATCATACTAAAACTTTGATAATAAGTTATTCTAATTCACAACCCAATTTTTATACAATTTTAAAATATTTTCTTAAAAATTTATGCTATAATAATTATATAAATCTTTATAGCATCTAAGTGGTGGATACAACAAAATTACTTGCAAGGAATTACTTGGAAAGGTTTAATTATAAAGAGGCATGTGATTGGATCAAGTAAAAGTCCTTGGTGAATTTGATAGAATAATATCTATTTTATTAGAATATTTTAAAATGTTACATCATTTATAAGTTTGTAAAGCATGACAATATAATATTATCAAAGTACTCATTGACTCTTAGATCTTTAGAGTAATAAAATGACTTATTTCAAGACTATAATTACGGTGAAGAATTCGTGATTGTTCCTATTGTTATAATTTCAACTTTCAATATTTGATAGAAATTATTAAATATATAATTTTTCCTTACAAAATTAAATTCTTAAGAATAATATTTTTTAACTTTATATTTTAAATAATTTATACTAATATATAATTATATATACATTGATAAAAGACTTACATCATCTTTATAATAATCAAATTTCTAACCTATCTAAATATATAAATAGTTAAATATTTAAATAAATTTAAATTTCTATGATTATCTTATATAATAAAATTAGTGTTGAGAATCTAATAAGTCTCATGTATTCTTTATCATCCTAATAAGAGAAAAAAAAATTAATATTTTCTCTCCACTAGACAAAATAACATTGATTTGACTATAATGCAAAGTAGTTGCAAATGTCATATCAAATAAAAATCCTAATTTTTTTATACATTTTATTATATCAAATCATATATAATTATATTGAGAAGGGAAAAAAATCCCTAAAATAAATAATCAATATCATATAGTCACAACCATCAATTTTAAAGGATAACCTAACATATAAATTAAATATTTAGAAGGATAAACCCTAAAGTACGTACTACCTTAAAATCAAAGCATTAAAGATATAATTAATATCTTTTTGTACAAAAGACTCTATAATATTAATATAACATAATAATAATATTTGACAAAAATCAAGTTTGCCTATATTTAATAAACAATGACTTATCTCACAAAAATGGTCAAACTTAGGCCTTGAAGGGCACCCCTACCTACCATATAAATTTTTTTATGACGATTTGATCATTTTAATGTCTTTCATTTTACATTTAAAGAAAATTTTCATTTTACATTTTAAAAGAAAATATTGATTGTCAAAATGTATATAGTAATTAATAATATATAATAAATCATATAGAGATTTTTATTTGTAATAAAAAGAATATAAAATTAGAAAATAATTATAAACTGGTAATATATCAAAATTTCAAATTAACTAAACAAGTTTCTAACTTTTATTTGTGATAAAAGAAATATACAATTAGAAATATATTCAAAATTTTCAAATTATTTAAGCAAGTCTAAATTCATATGATTTATTTTAAAAATATTCTAAATTAATATAAATATATAATAAATTTTATATATATATATATATATATATATATATGGTCGGTAATAGGTTTTTGTATTAATATAGAAAGAAATTACATTCATAATACTTCAAAGTGTTATCCATCACTACTCTAAAGTTCTATCATCTATAGGAGTCCATGCTCCCTTACAAACTGTAAATATATATTTGCATCTTTCATCCCTATCAGTCTATATCTATTCTAATACAATCCTTCTTCTAACCTTTAAATATTCACATTACATAGGCATATAGCCGAATAGATTAAAATTCAAAAAAGCATCCTTAAGCTCTGCTTTTGCGACTTTAACCCCAACTGGGTATCTACACTTCTACTCCAATTTTGTCAATGCTTCTTCAATTTTGGCCCTTACCTATGTGACCTGCATTCTTCTCCACTAGTGGTTGCTGATCTACTCTTTATCATATCATCACAAAATTTCAAATTTTCAAAATTTCAAGATTAGCCTTGCAGAATGGGGGAGTTACCTTTCATTTTTCAGCCACATTCCTTCCCTTTCGACCAGTCTAGGTGTGTTTTTTACGCGGCACTATCACCATCAGTTTCTTCATCTTTTCATTTTCCATGTGCTCATGCCTTGCAACCTCCTCTTTAATATTTTGCCAACCCTCCCTTTCTTTCTTTATCTTCAGAGGCTTATCCACTTTCGGCCTCCACCTGAGGAAATGAATCAACCCATATTGGTGAGCATCGTCATCTTCCTCATAGCATTTAGAGATGTCTTGCCCTATTCCAAGTATAGACCATTCTAGAATCAAGCTCACCCAACACATCCTCTTCAAATAATGATCTTATGATGCGACCCACTTTGTCGGTTTCCTCTCTGACTTCAAGGCCCCATGCAATGAGAACTGCAATAACATTTAGGTTAGTTTTGTGCTTGATTCGTCGTTCTTGAAATTGTTCACCAATTACTTTCATAACGGCCTCCACCATCCTCGCATTTTTTTATTTTTACCAAGCCTTTTACCCTTTCAAAGCTTGCTGGTCCCTTGAAGGCTTTCATTTGCTTCTCCAAGTCTACACAAAAGTTAGCTTCCATTTTTCTTTTCTCTTTTGTAGTCTATGTTCTTCTTCGCTATGCATTTAAAGAAATTACAAGTCAACTTTTAATGCCACGACAATGTTGCTTCCTTTACAAGCGTATCTTTGTGCATGCAAACTATCACTTCACACCCTCTTTAATGATTATAAAGCCTGTCGCTCATTAAATTCCCTTATCTCACATGTCTTGAGATTGCATCATTACCACAACTCTCAATACATTACAGTTGTCATTCTTGTCCTTTCCATTGTGCAACTTGAAACTTGTCTTTGCTTAGATTTTAATTAAATCCACTACCTTCAGTTTTTTTATTTGTGATTTCATGAAGGAAATCATGATTTAAGACATATCAAAAGTGTCATTTACTATATAGCTAAAATCCTCAAATATAGGATTTTCTATTTTTTCAAAATTTGTGGCCCAATTTGTAATTTTATCAGCTTCAACATTACCTTCTCTTAGAGTATGACTCATATAGAATTCTTTAAATTTCTGGAAAAGAACTCCCACCTCCATTACAATGCTATATAAACCATGTTTGTGAATGTTCCTTTTTTATTGCCTCTATAATGACTTGTGAATCTCCTTCCAAATGGATTTTCTCTACACCCAACCTTATTCCCAGTTTGACTGCTAGTAGAGCTGCCTGAGCCTCTACCACATTGTTTTTTCTTGCCCCTATCCTTTGAGATTCCATTGCTACCACATCGCCATTACTATTTCTATTTATAGCACCTGTTCCTGAGATTCCTAGATTTCCTTTTGAGGATCCATCAAAATCTATTTGTATCCATCATATATCAGGGGGAAACCACTTTACAACCTTTTTGCATACCTTCATTATTCCTACTTGACTTCCATCATTCCTATATCTGATTTTGATTCCCAACCACTGTTTGTGTATTGAACTATCCCAAGATGTGAAGACAGTATTAGCATTCAACTTATTTACTACTGAGCTCATTACTTCCTCTATTGAAGAGTTTATCTGAAGTAAAATTCTCTCCACTGATTCTGAATTATCTTGAAAATTTATTTTGTTCGTTCTTTCCAAAATTCCCGTATGCTTATTGTGGGTATACAGTCCATATTTTTGATAAATTAGATCTCTTACCTTCACATAGCCACCACTTGAATATATCTAAAAGAGAACTTGGCATCAGACCTATGAGGTTTAGTTTTGATTTGACCATTTCCCAGCATTGATGGGCATATTCATAGTGGACAAAGAGGTGATCAATATCGTCCCTCTCTTACTTACATCTGGGTCACATAGTTGGTCCTATAAAACCATATTTATTTCTCCACTCACCTATCAAAACTATCCCTTGATTGGAAATCCATGCAAAGGCTCATTCTTTTTGTAAGCAGTCCTTATCCCAGCATACTTTATATGGTCAATCAATTGTTGTTTCCTCATTAATTAATAAATTATACCCCATCTTTGCAGAGTAGTTCCCTCTCTTGAAATCACACCAAATTATATTATCCTTTGCATTTGACAATTGTAGAGATCTACTATTAAAAATATCTTTCATTTCATTGCAAATTCTCTCATTCAGACTTGTTGTAGTAGCCTCATTCCATCTTCATTGTAGTCCCAAGGGCCCTTGGAATTGTTCCGTATAATCTTGAACCTTTTCACCCCATACAAATTTTGTACTATTGATGAGCTCCTGTGAATTATCTATATCTGAAAGGGCCAATTTACCATTTGATGAATCCTCCAAGAAGGAAGCTTCCCTTCCATCACCAAGTTTCCATGACAGGTGGTCACATATTATTGGTTTGCATTCTAAGATGAAGTTCCATATCGCTAATCCTTTTGGGGGGTTCTGAACTGTAAGAATTTGGTTATCCTCCATTGTGTCCAAATACTTTGAATTGATGATTTTAACCCATAGATTATTGGGCTTTGTGTACATTTCCCATACAAAGTTTTCCCCTAGGGCTTTATTAATAAGTTTCCATCTTCTTAGTCATGCTCCCCCATTTTTATGAGATTTTCAAATTGAATCCCATGCCACAAGTGGTATTTTATCCTCCTCCTATCCCTCATTCCAAAAAAAATTTCTCATATGTTGTTTAGTGTATTTTAGCACTTTGATGGGGATCTTTAAGTATCTCATTGAAAATATAGGGATTGCATAAATAATTGATTGGAGCATCAAGATATGTCCTGCATAATTCAGCCACTTTCCTTTCCAGCTATCCATTCTTTACATAGTTGTCCACCAAATCTTTCCATAAATTTGCTTTCAAAGCACCTTCAAAGAGTGGGATTCCAATATATTTATTGGGAAGAATTCAAGCCTTCATTCCTAGTATTCTAAGCATGTGCTATTGAGTAGGAATAGAGGTATTAAAGAAAAAAAATTATGATTTCTCCCAATTGATGAATTGCCCAAAAAACTTACTGTAAAGTCCAGGGTAGATCTAATCATTCTGGCTTCCTGAGAAGATGCTTCTCCCATGAGATATGTATCATCTACAAAATCTAAATGAGTTACCAGTTCCAACCCTCTTGCAACCTTTAACCCTTTCCATACCCCTCTACCACCTTCTTGTTTAATTGTTCGACCCAATGCTTCAATAAGAATTATAAAAAGAAAGGGTAAAAGAGGGTCACTTTGGAAAATACTTGTGGTGGTACCAAAGAAGCCTTGGGGACTTCCATTGACCAATATGGATATGCATGGAATGGAGATGTAGTTGAGATCCCATTCACACCATCCTATGTCAAACCCAAATCTTCATAGCACTTTTATCAAGAAATCTTTGTTGACATTATCATATGCTTTTTGGATGTCAATTTTAATCATCATGCCAGATTCTTTCCCAAGTTTAATTGAATGTATTGCCTCTTGCACTTCTATGATTCCTTCATATATGGATTTGTCTAGATCAAACCCACTTTGTTCCTCTAAAATGAGCAAAGGTAGCACCGATTTCAATCTATTAGCCATAACCTTTGCAATTACCTTGTAGATAGTATTGCATAAGGCTATTGGTCTAAAGTCACCGAAGGATTCTTTATTTCCTTTTTTGGGGATCAAAGATAAAAATGTATTATTAAAGTCTTTGAAGATAAAGCCCCCCTTTTTGGACTCGTCTACCACCTCACATGGTTCCTTTCTAATAATAAACCATGCTTTTTTGGAAAAAAAATGTTGGGAAGCTATCTGGTCTAGGAGCCTTATCATTGCCTAAACTAAAGAGTTCCTTTCTGACTTTGGCTTCATTGATAGCTCTCAACAACATACTATTTTTTTCCCTTGAGCCAAGGTATGGTATAACCTCTAGAAGGTTGTCATCCTCCTCATCAATCCGTATATCCTTGGCAAAGATTGCAGAGAAGTGATCTATAGAAGCTCTATTAATTTGATTCTATTCCATTAAGATATTTCCATAATTATCTTTGATAGAGAAAATATTATTCAAGGATTGTCTTCTCTTGACTAAGTTATGGAAGATTTTTAGTATTTATGCCCCCTTCCTTTAACCATAACTCCCTTGAATTTAGTCTCCAAAAAAATTCCTCCCTATTTAAAACTTCATTATATTTCTTCTTTAGTTATAATTCATGATTGTAGATACTACTATCCATTCCTCCTTGGACTGCGATCTCTATTAAAGCAGCCAATTCAGCTTCCAAATTTAACTTTTCCTTAAAAATATTTTTAAAGACTTCTCTATTCCAAACTTTTGAATTCTCTTTTAAGTATTATAATTTTTTTTTAAAAGAGAAAGGTGCAATTACCCGATCTTCTTGGAGCAACCTTCCACCATGCATCAACCATTTCCATAAAGCTCGCCTCTCTTGGCCACATTTTTTCAAACCTGAAAGGAGCATGTTCTGGACTAGCATCTTCAAGGACTCTTAGAAAAATTGGGCAATGATCTAAACCAGTAATTGGTAGAATATCAACTTGATGCAGCCACTTGGCATCCTCCCAAGCTCCCCCCAGTAGGAATCTATCTAAATTTTATGCTATGTTAGTAAACCCCACTCACTTATTAGTCCATGTAAAGGCTCCATTTTGAAAGCTTACATCTTGTAATTCATTTATAGACACAAATTCCGAAAAATATTTTTGGCTCAGACTGATCCACCCTTTCCCACCCAATTTATCAGTAGGGGAAAGAATGGAATTGAAATCTCCCCCAAGCAAAAAAATACTATCCTTTAATTTTTTGATAGTCCTTGTAAGGTCAGCCCATAACGGCCACTTAAGAACTTGAGTGCACAGGCCATATATATTAAGGGAAAAAAAACAAGTATTCATCTGAAAAGAGAGAACCTTTACTAACTTCCAATGAATGCCCTCCTCCACTAAGCTTACATTCATCCCTACATATTTCCATAATATACCTAACCCACCTGATGCTCCAACTGCCTCCTTAAAGAGGCATCCCCACTTTCCAAATTTCCTTGCAAACTGTAACAAGCCTTCTCTACTTAACTTTGTTTCTTGTAAGAATACTAAATTTGGTTGGGCTTGATCAAGATATCTCTTGACCAAGTGCCTTTTTTCAAGGGCATTGTAGCCACTGACATTCCATGATAAGAGTCTCATGGCTTTGGGAAGAGGGATATCCCCTTACCCATCTTAGCAATTTTGATTGGTCAGATGCACTTCCAGCCATGGAAATATTTTCCTTGGTAGTTTTATGCCCTCTTTGCTTCTTTTCCTTTACATCAGGTTTTTTAATCATTGATTTGGTCTGACTTATTATCATTTTCTCCAATATGTCCATCTGATCATGAAAACCTATGTTTTCTTCCCCTACCTCTTCCTCCTGAGACTTATATTCTGAATATGTGCTCCTCTTTTTTTCCATATCTTCCATAGAATTTTCTAAATTTTATATAGGGGATATTTGAATGTCCCTGCAAAAGTCTAAGAGTTTGCCTTCCTTTTCTTTGTGGATTTTTTCCACATACTCTGAATGAAAAACCTCATCTATTTTAAAGTCTGGTTTACAACTTCTATCAGTATTTCCCTTCTTAGATATTTTGGAAGTGTGTAAAACTTATTCCCATGAGTCAGGCACAATTAGAGCTTGCCCACATTTATCCCCTATATTTTTTATTTCCCTTATATCACTATTAGTAGCTACCACTACCGGAGAGAAGGGAGTCTCTTTTACCACTTGAGTGGATTTGGGGCTTTCCATAGTTGTTGAATGAGAGGGGCCTGCATGATCCCTTGTTTTATTACCATTCTCCATTGATAGTTTTGGGCTGCATAAACCTTGGGATGTTTTTGTAACTATTAGCTCTCACCTTGTTATCATTTCTTACTTGAAGCCTATAGACCAAGGAGGGAGTCTGGTTTGATTCTCTTCTGCCTTTTTAATCCATACCATGCTTCTATTTATTTCAAGTCCTTTTCCTTTCTCATAACCCTTCTCTTCCCCCATTTGAATATCAACAATATCCACCTCAATTTTTAATCTCCATTCCCCATTGGCCGATCCAAGAACTACATACTCTGGAATTTGATAACATTTTTGTACTTTGACAAGCACTTTAGAGTATATATATAGAAGTCATTTTCACCTACCACCTCCTCATCTTGTAGGAAACTCCCTAAAATATTACCAATCTCCTTTAAAGTTTCTTCATCCTTATATTCACATGGAAGATTTTTGAGTTTCAACCACACAGCAATGCTTTCTACTTCCTCTTTATCTGAGTTGAAGTTTGGTTTCCAATCCCAAATGTAAATAAATTTTCCATCTAGCATATATGGACCACTTTTCATGATCCATTCCTTGTCCATTTTTGAAGGACTGATAACCAAGAAGAATTCATTTGTGAGGGTTTTAATCTTAAATTGTTTCCCCCATTGTTCATCTATCCATTTTTGGATTTTTTCTATGGATGGCCAAGGTCCTATCCACTTCATAAAGAAATATTTTTCTTGTAACCTATTCACTGAATCATTCTAGTGGGGTTTATTTATCAATAAAGAAGATGCCCTAATGGGAACAAGATCACCTACCTTTTCTCCAGTATTTTGGGTTACCATCATCGATATGTTGGTTGTTCCGTCCTTGCTTGCTTCTTTTGGATGTCATAATTTACCTTCGATCTGCTTGAAAGTAAAGTTTCATGGACGGTAGAAGGATCCACTTGGTTTCCAAACAAAAGGTTCCCTATTCTCCTTGCCCTGTCTATTCCACCATACTCATGGAATCTGTGAGAGATCCTGCTGTGGGGGGATCCAACCAGCTCGGCCATTAGGACAACTTTGCTTCTCCAAACCCGTTGGTTCATTCCTATTTTGAACCTATCAATCCTGTTTGGATTGTCCATTCCTGAAGATCTCCTAATCTCTGTTACCCACAAAATTGTGGCTTCCTTGTTCCATTGTAATGAACTATGACCGGGGTGCATTCTTGGTTGCAACCTTTGCCACCATAGTCGTTGCTCTCCATCTCTATCTGATAACTTAACATATATATTTTATTAATATATACAAAAATCACAAATAAACTAAACAAGTTTCTAAAATTCATATATTATATTTTAAAAAAAAATTAAGATAAATAGATAATAAGAAAAATAGAAACATATATATTACATACTAATATTAAAAGATAATCAAAAAATTATTAATAAGTTCTAAATTTACATTAAAAAGTCCTAAAATTTAGAAACATTCATATTCTATCATTTTAAAATATTATAAATAAATTTTTATTTTATCATGCATATTATAAAATAATATATATTTATATTATTAAATAAAATACTATATTGCCTATAACATTTTTTGTGAGTTTATAAATAAATTAAAGTGTCATATTTACGATTTTATAAAAATATAGCCTGTCAATTCAAATAGTCTAATAAATGTTTTGACTGTCATATACGGTCTAAACGTGGAAAAATGACCCTTATGACGATGAAATTCTAGGTTTGGTCGAACTTACCATGAGAATCTAATCTTGTGGACACTTTAAGAAAGAATTATCTTCATAAAAAGGATCTCTTTTTAAATATTGGCTAAGAAAAATCACGAGGATCTCTTGAATTGGGTTAAAGATATTCATACCGAAAATGTACAAGTAATTGTTAATTGCATGGATGGTTGGGATGGTTAATTAAAATGTACAGTTAATTGTTAATTGCATGGTTGGTTGGGATGGTTAATTGTTAAGTTCATGGCTAGTGATTGATGACTTCAAATACCTAGTAGTGGCTATGTGTTTCTTTCATTGATGACTTCAAATTGGTGTAGATCAGGTGTATCATTTTTTCTCTTCTATAGTAATTGTTTATGTATTTTTTTATCTAGTGCTTTTCAAAATGAATTTTATATGGTTTTTAAATTTAATGTAATGATTTTTATTTTATATAGATTATATGAAATTTTTGTGGTATTGTAGTTGATTGCTAAAGTTTTATAAGTAGTTTTAATTATTAGTTATGTTTTCAAATATTTATTATAGTAATTATTAATACAATTTTAGTCTTAAAAATAAATTTTTTAAGTCAATTTAAGAATAGCTATGGTACATATTCACTTTTTTACAATTGTAAAGTAAAAATTATAAGTTGCTTAGATTATCTTTTATGTAATGACAAGTTTACAAATTGTGCAGTTTCTAAAAAGATATGATAAATATTATGATCTATATCTATTTGTATTTACATGCATAATTATTTTTGATATTATAATTAGCAAAAGATGGTTCTTTAGAAAAATAACCCGGAGGAAGCTTTAACAAGCTATTAATAGATCATTAACAACACATTAACAATAACTGTAACAGTCTATGGTGTGGTGTGACATATTTGTAAGGAGGGGCGGGTTGCACAATTTACTAAAAGTTTGAACGGATATGATGAGACCCTATCCATATATTTTTCTTCTTGATGGGTGGACATAAGGGTTACTGTGGGCATAATTTCATTTGAAGCTAATCAAGGGGTGATATAAAAAGTGTCTAGCCTCCCTAGTACATGTAGAGAGTGGAGGAAAATGAACCAGGTATCATATAGTGATAGCCTCAACCAGTTTTTCAGGGGAGATGAAAGTCCTATTAAACTCCATGGTGTATATGAAAGAGAAAAAACCCTCGAACCCTGGGACTAAGTATGCATAATGGTTATGAAATAATTTACCCGTGAAGGCATTCTTAACAAACTGATGGTAATGGTGATGAAGACCAAGTTCAGAAGGATACAAGTAAGTAAAATGGTTAGATCAATTGTTATTTTGTCATTGATGTCAAGAAATTGATTTTTGGTTTATATTAAGTTGCCATATCAGTTAGAGAGGAACTTAATTGGGTATGGTAGAGATCAGACAACGATGACGAACCATTGGTATAATTTTTTTTACTTAAAATTTGGTGTTGTGAAGTTTGTAAAGCAGAGAGGACAAGTCGGTAAAGGGAACAACCTAGTTACCGAGTAGTGAAGTGTTAGTTATTCGAGAAAAGAAAAAACAGTCACCGAGAAAAGTTAAAAACTGACAAAAGTTAGTTATCGAGCAAGGTTGGTAACCGAGAGAAGTCAGCCACCAAGTGAAGATAGTCACCAAATTCACCGAGCACGGAACAAAGTTTGATATGAGATTGGATTTAAGGAGCAAAATGAATTTAATGCAAAGGCAAAGAGATCAAGAAGATGCTAAGGACAAAGGCTAATTTTGTTACAAGATCTACGATCATTAAAAGTCAAGTTTAAAATCTAAGATGTAGATTAAGCGGCAAAAATAAAGTTGTGAGTTCCAAGAAAAGTGCAAGTCACGAGGCAAGGTTAACTGCCTAACTGAGTTGCAAATACATTGTATTAGTTCTGTTGGTTGTATTCCCAGTTCTGGTGTTTACCCTAAAAATATTTGATATCTTCATGACTGAGAAATGCACAAAATCTGAAAATGTGTTCAAAGTTACGTGGTCCTTGGGAAAGTTTCATGTTTTTAGGTCAAAATCTAGAGAAATGGTTAAATAACCCTATCTTAGGTTCCATTATATGCAAAAGTGTTAAAAACCCTAGATATGTTCATCTGGTTTATATATTTGAGTTACTTTTTGAAAGGCTTAAGTTATAAAAAGGTCATGTGCTTTTTAAGGTTAGTCACCCAGTCTCCTAATGTTAAACGAATATTCCATTTTGTAAAGAGACTTAGCAATCCACTTTGGTTGGTATGTCTCTAAAAGGAAAAGAATATACCTTATAAATCATGAGACTTAGCGAAAAGCATCAGTTGTGAAGTCTCTCAATGAGGAAAATATGATCTAGCGACATGGAGACAAATGGTTAAGTCAAGGTGTTGCGCAGTGTATCCTGTAGTTAGTAAATTATCACGAGACTTAGTGATTCCTTCAGTCGTGGGGTCTCCAGATCAAAGAACAGTTAGTGATAAGTTAAAAAGTTTCAGTTGCCATGTCTCCAGATAAAAGGTAAGTTAAGTAAAAGGTTTAGAGACTTGGTGACAAACTACAAATTGAAATATACAATTTTCAGGTAGTCATTGGTCAAACTTAATAAGTCAGCATTCTTCTAGCGACTTAGAGATAGACAACTAAAGATGAAACATGTATCCAAAGTGAATAAAGCAAGAGGCATCAATCGCGTGGTCTCGAGATGATTTAGGGTTTCCAGAATGTATTCAGTGACTTAGCAAAGCTGTCAGATGTAGAATAAGATAAGATCAATGGGAGTCTTTGAGTCTCTATAAAATTTGCAAAGAGTAAAAGTATTCTCGTGACAATGAGATTAAGCTTTAGTCACATAGTCTCCAAATTGAATGATAAAATAAAGTTTCATGAACCTTGTCGCTAAGTCTCCAAAGGAAATATTAAAGAGTGGATTTATTCGGCGATTAAGTGATTAAGGGTAGTCACGGGGTCTCGTAAAGGGAAAAGAGCATTTAGAGATTTAGTGATCATAGATTAATAGATGAAAAAGTAACCATAGTCACAGGGTCTCTGAATAAAATTAGAGTTAGGCTATTCTACTTTCGACTTGGATTCCTTTAGTCACGTGATCGCTAGGAGTAAACCATAGTTTAGCCAAGGTGAAGAAAATCATGCACCCGCCAAATCTCCAGAAGAAATTTGAGTTAAGAGATTTGATCAGCGACAAGGAGATAATGCATAGTCTCTAGGTCGCCAGATGTGAAAAGTGATAGTTATAAATGGGAGTTGCTGACATGACAATGTGGAAATTCATCGACCAATATGAATAAGGAGGATTAATGATTGTGTGAAAAAGGTAGTTGAGATGTCTGATAAAGAGCCAATCATATCAAAACATGTGATTTTGTTCAAATTTTATAAGGGTTTTTCTGAGAAGTACCCATTTGAATTCGATTTCCTATCACATTCATGAGCTATGGCTAGGATTTCAATTAATACCACAGCATGTAAACTTGAAGGCAGAATTGATTGGTTCTTTAATGATGAGTTAAATACTTTGTAAAATTACCATAAAGGGAAAATATTAGGTTTGTTTTCATTCATCATACATCCAGAATTTTAGAGTGGGAAATTTCCTGGGCTTTCTATGTCCAAGAAGAAAGAATTGTTAATTCAGTAAAGTTTTTATCAGTTTCAGGGTGATTATTCAGTTTTCAAAATTCTTGAATCATCTTCAGTGCACAGAAAAGATTAGGGTGTCCTAAGAGAATATTTGTTTCAATATCAGTGAAAAGGAAGTGGAGAAGAGAAAAAAATGAGTAAAGTAGTTAGTTTGGCATCTACCAGTGGGAAGAGCGATGAGGTGGATGAAGATGCTAAGGGAAAGAGGACCTTCTCTGATGATTTTTTGAAACTGTTACCTGGATCTACATAGAACAAGAGGGAAAATGCCAACATATTGGTAGATGAATACTGCGATATCAGAGATGCTCATACACTAGGTTCTATAGGTTTTTTTCTTTACAATTATTTTTTTAAGAATGTTGATAAGGCCATACCAATATCAAACCCCTGGACTAGTGGTTTGGCTAGGTTAATCATTCATGATGTCTTTGTAGATGTAGACTTGTTTCTAGGTCTAGCAAACCATTATGACCCCTTGTCAAAGACAATTAAAAAAAGTGATGGTACTACACTATTAATTCTAAATAGGAATTCTTTTATGCAAGTTTTTGGTTTGTATAGTACCATGTCAACTTAGATTAATATAACAAAGGATGAAAGATATAGGTTACAGCCTGGGACAGCTAGGAATCAATTACAGAAACATATCCTTAAGGAGGTTAGAAACCACATTGTCCCATTACTAGGAACTGCACCTTATTGTTTCAAGGATTTACATTTTTATATCAAATACATTGCATATGCTTTGTGTAAGGTGTTGGGTAGAGATGGAGGAGCTGAGAAGATAAATGTTGGAATTTTGATGATGGTTTTGGATTTACAAGATATCCATTCTAGCACCATCTATGACTACATTCAATACATGATTTCCAGGATGCATGAAGGGTTTGTGGCCATACAGAAGAAGGATAAAGATCCCAAATTTTTACACTATTCTATCCTGATGCATCTTTTATTGCATTTTAATTATGGCATCATGGATGTAAACAATTTGAACCCCTAGAGAATCTTTCATAACTAGCCTAATCCTGTCTAATTTTACATTAAGATATAAAATTTCACTTCAAAGGACTGTGATTTCTGCGGATTTGAAAACTAGATTGTTTACCCTTTGATGCAGAGTTTGGGTGTCAATAAGACTAGACTTCCTGTAAAAGTTTTACAATTGTTGAGACCATGTGAGTATTTTGACAAGTGGGAAGGTGATCACAATTGGGGAGGCTTCTTTTTAGAGGAGAATTTCACTATGATTAGAGTGTATGGATGCACACATCCTCCCCATGTCCTACCATATCATGTACCATCAAGAGTTGCAGCAATGGAATTTATTTGGCAACTTTTATTAACTGGTAATGAACACTTTGCACCACATAGGAAGGTGACATTAACCCCTAGGCAGTTCAAGATCTTTCAATTTATAATTGGCAAAGGTGCTATTGATCTAGTAAGAAAATGGTCGAAAAGTTGTAAGATGGGAGCAGCATTATATAGATATATTGATCCAAAGGGATTCATTGCAGGAGCTAAGAAACTCCTAACTCCTACCATACCAAATACATATGTGCATGGTCTTTGTGTGGAGGAGGATGCAACTAGGAATATAATTGATGAAGATGAAGTAAGAAATAGAAGAGAAAAAATCTAAGAGCTTTTGAATTTGGAAAAACAGATAAAAAGAAATGGATTAGAATTTGGGGGTTTTTACCCTGATTTACCATAATTTGATAAAATCAAAGCTATGGTGGAAAACTTTTACACACTCTATGAACAGTTGGATAGAGTCATAGATGTAAAAAAGGGAGGACAAGAACTTGAGAATTCAGAGTCTGAATATGAAAGTGAGAGTGAAGAAGAATATATTAGTCCACCTCAAATAGATCAACTATAACAAAATATTGTAGGAGTAGTTCAAGTACAAGGAGAAGAGGGACACATTATAGATTAGACTGAAGTTGCTCAGTCTGATGATATAGAAGAGCCTTCTTCTAAGAGGCAAAAGGTTAATCTGGGTTAGACATCTCATGACAAGGCTTATATAAGAAAAGAGAGAAAAAAGGATAAAGTAAGTGCTCTTGTTCCTGGTGTTAGAGTATATGATCATAATTTGAGGAAGGAAATTAGAAAAGGAAAGAAAATGTAGCAAGAAGTAGAAAAAAAAATAGAGTTGCCTCTTAGAACATGTATAGATGAGAGATTGATCCATTAGCAATAGTTCTTGCAAGATCATGATTTCATTAAAACTTATGAATTCAAATATTTCCTTAGATGGCGAAAGAAGGAAGAGATAGAGAACAATTGAGAATAGCTGGTGAAGAAGCAGTGACAAATGAGGTTCTCTTAGCTCTGCAGTCATATGATCCTGAAATTGAAGACATCACTCCTAAGGAAGCTAGAAAATTAGTGTTGGAAAGTGGCATGTTGCTTGCTGAAGGCTGGGATTTAGCCTTAGCATTTATAATAAATAAAATAAGAAAGCAACTAGATTTAAAGATGACCACTGAGATTCAAATGGGTGATATGATTAAGGGGTTTGGATATAGTCCAAATTCTCAAGCATTTTCCATGTGGAGTTTATGTCCTAAGGACCAGAAGCCTCAATTGCTAAATATTCAAGAGAGCATGGTGGGAAACCAAATGGTATGGATAGTCCAAAATATAGGAGATTTAGAGATTTCCCAAATAATGACACATTGGGCTCATTTAAATGAAGACAAGATAAAGCAATTATCATAGAAATGTGGTGTCCTGATAGAGGAAGCTAGTGCCCTGGCCAAGGATAGAGAATTGTATCACATCAAGATTCATTAGAAAGATAAGGTAATTTATGAATTGACTAAGCAATTAAAATAAAAGCTAGAAGTTGTATATGTACCCTCAAAGCAGCCTCTACAAATAGAAGAAAAATTTGAAGTAGGGGAAGAGGTAAAAATAGATGATATGGCTAAGAAAGATAATGAAGTTTCCATAAATGCATTGTTGAATATACTTCAACATAGGATTGATATCTTAAAAGATAAAACTAATATAATCCTAAATGCATAAAATAAATTGCCTATTTTACATGTTGAGGTGATAGGGTATATCTCTACTTTAAGCCCTTACTTTGTAACATGGTCTTCTTGGATACAACTTTTTGAAAGGTTGGCTTATTTATAGCCACATAGGCCAGATCTACCAGAGATTGTGACAGAGGTAGAAGATGAGATAAAGAAAGTTAATGTGACCTTACCTTTCTTTAAAGGTAAATTGAATCAGATAGAGGCAAAGATGAGCCTATTTGGACCAAGTTTCAATAGATATGTTCCTCCACTAAAGGGAGAAGATGATCAGATTAAGGCCTTTGAGGCTTGGAGAAATGAATTTGACAGCAGACTGCCTAATAAAGAGGCATTTATTATAGATTCTAATCTTGATTTGGAAGGTTTTAATAAAATTTTAGATGAGGCTTTTAAAGCAGAAACTGACATTAATAAATTCTTTGTTGGTGTCAAAAGTATAACTAATGTCAGATGGGAAAGGCAGAAAGGACAAATGCAGATTATTTCAAGCTTTAACTTCCCTACAAAGGAGGATGTGATAGTGTGGGATTTGAAGACAAAACCAAAGAAAAAGAGGCCTGTTGAAATAGAAGAAGAGGTCCTGGATGAAGAGTAGAGAGGAACACTTGGTGCATGATCATTGAGCATAGGGAGGTTAGTAATCATAAAAGACAAGTGTAGGTTAGCCTGAAATGGTAGTCACTTGGTCTCAATACAAATATTAGATACTCTCCTAAACACTATCAGACAAAGGTGCCAAAATTCATGTGAAGACAAAAGAAGATCAGATTTCATCCCTTATTCTTGTCTTCCCACCGCTTGAACATTCTTGCTTTTTGTCTTTTTTGTACTTTTAGGGTTAGGTTCCTTAAACCATCTGAAGCTTGTTGCATCCTTTCCTTAAGGATACCAAGATGGTTTAAGACCTATATATATAGATCAAATGTAATAGTTTTAGAGAGATGAAATATATTGGCAAGCCAAACTTCTAGATTTCAATCTGTGTTTTTGAGCTTTTAACCTTGATATGTATTAAAGAAAAAATTTATGAATAAAATACAGTGCAAATTTATTCCATATTGTTATTGTCTCTTTTCTTATTGAGTGTAATCTTTTATGTTTAATTTGTAAGGCATGTTAAGCATACTGGCTACAAGGTAGCTATCTAATTATGTGCAAGTTTCTTCTAAGGGGAGAATTAAACCTTGCCAGTAGTTTCAGAGAGTACAGTAGTAATTGAAGATTTGATATAATATTGTGGGAGTGATAGGGAAATTTTTTAGGCACTTTACCTGAGTTGTATGTAGGTTTTAAGGAATCTTATAGTACTTTTATTTATTTTTCTATGGATTTATATATTCTGACTCTATAGCCCAAGAATAGGCACTGGTGTAGGATTTTTTTTGGTAATCCATCATCATCCAAAATATCTAATACTATTCAAAATCAATTACCTTTAGAGTATATATTTAAAATCAATTGTATTCATAGAGATTACAGTTGGATTTTATTGATTTCTTAAAGAGAAAATCAAATAGGTTATTCCTCCTAAATTCATTAAAATTGTAAAAAGAAAGAAAGATGAAATTCCTTATTATGTTACTATCTGTCATCATTAAGATAATGGTTTGGATTTTTAAGCTCTTTCTCAGAATAATCATAGTTATTTGCATTGTCATTTATATATCCACATAATAATAGAGCATTCAGCACATAAGTAAAATCCACTCTAAAGATACTGTCAAATCAGTAATCAATCATAGGTAAAACCTGCCTGAGTCAGTGGATCTCAAAAAAGAAGGAGGTGATAATAGGTATCCCTAGTGTTATCAAAATACCTCATCAATTAGTGTTTTGTCTTGATTGAGTCAGAGTCTCAAAGGCATTGGGATTCATAGAGTTATTTAAGTATTCAAGCATTTTTAGAGGCCCTGCAAGAAAAAACCATAACAAATTGGCAACTCTAGTGGGGAATATAAGAAAGATTTTTGAATCCTAGATTCTATGGTACAATATTTATCAAAATTTCATAGACCATTTTTAGTTTAGTTTTCCCATCCGAGTCGCCTAACAAACTGGTGACTCCGCTGGGGAATACAAGTTTTATATCCTAGATTCTCTGGTGCAATCTTTTTCAAATCTTTCAATCCAGTTTCAGTTGACTTGGCCCATCCGAGTACCCTAAAAAATTGGTGACTCTACTGGGGATTCAAGTGATTAAAACATCATGTCAGTTATAGTTTTCAAAATTTTATGGTATTCATTCATTCCTAACTATTGTTGGGTGGCGAATCTAAAAGAAAATCTCTGAGATTAAGTGCAAATTTAGTAAATATTTCTTAGAATGAATACTAGGTCAAGGATTAAAAATAATCATGAGAAGGTTTTAGATGGTGAAATCCCATCATCCTCAAGGATGGAAATGTCCTGGAGGAAGAAGAGAAACCAAGTTAGCATTAATGATACTCCTCCAAGAGGTAAAGAAAGTAATACTAGGAGAGAGGTGAACAACAATCAACCTTCTCATGATGGAAATACTTCAGAATATGAAGAAGCAGTAGAGAGAGTATTAGAAACACCTACTATTACTTCTACTTCTAGTGAAAGAGAAGAAACAAATACATCTAGTTTAGATTCTAAAGAAGCTCCCTTTGATGAGCTAGCAAATGAGGAAAAACTTATCATGAAATAGCTTGCCCTTATTCAACAAATGAAAAGGGAGAGAGAAATGAGAAATAAAAACATGAGCATAAGGATGTTGATAAGAGTAAAAGAAAATCTTCAAGACATAAAAATATAAAAGATATAGAAAGGTCTCAAAAGGACCAAGAAATACCACTTACTTATAAGGCTTCTAGTTCACATAAAGACAAAGGTAAGAAAAAAATGACTGAATATGGAAATCAGGAACCTAGGTTTCAGAAGCCTTTAACAGAGCAAATGTCCAAGTTGGATATTGATTTGGAGAAATTAAGAATTGAAAAGGAGACTATGGAAAAAATGTTAGAAAGGGAACAAATGGAAGCTGCAACAATTGAGATGAAGAAGAAAATAGATTTTTTGCAGTCTTCTAAGTATTCTCATGCTGGGACAAAGAATACAACAGCTTCTAAAGAAAAAGCCACTACTTTTAAAGAGAATGATAAGTTTCAAAGAAAACCATTGCATACTAAAAGGTATAAATAGTTTAACTTCATTGGTATCCCTGGATATCCTAATGCATTCCCTAAAGATGTGGGTGATATAGGAGAAAAGCTCCCAAAGTTTGCAGGTAACAATGTTGTTTCATGTGAAACACATTTAAGAAAGTTCATTGATTTTGTTGATGATTTAAATATCACTCATGAGGATGTATTAATGAAATTATTTGTTCGGTATCTAGTAGAAGATGCTAGAGAATGGTTTAGGAGCCTTTCTAATGGATCTTTCATTTCTATGGATGATTTAATTGAATTATTTAAGGATCAGTATGGTGATAAAATAAATAAAGGCTTTTTGTTGAATGAATTCAACAACATCAAAAAGAATTATAATGAAGAGGTCACTGAGTTTAATACAAGTTTTCAAAGAGCTATGCACAATCTATTTCAGAAGATAAGGTTGGATGAAGAGGTATGTTTAGAAACTTATTTAAATGCGTTTGATTCTAAAATGGGATATGCTCTTAGGGATAAAAACCCTAGAACTCTTACTGATGCTTATAAGATAGCGGTGAATATTGAAATGAACAGAAGAGTGTCTGGTAAATTAAATAAGAGAGATGACTCAAGGTTTAGTAGGAGTAACTTGAAAGAACCAAAATATAAGGAATATAGGGCTCCTCAAAACTATAAGCCTTCTTACAATAATACATATAATCCTCAAAATAGAATGCAAAACCATCCGTATGGAACTCATTTTAAGGATGGGAAACCTATTGTTCCACCTAGGAAGGAGAAAACTGATAACAGAACTCCAGACCCTCTACATAAGAATGTTGTCCATTTTTGTAATGATGATCCCTGGTGTGAAGCTTGTGAAGCCCCACATAACCTTTAATTTTGCATTGTTTCCTTAGTTTTAAGAGTAAATGAAGAACAAGGAAATGATGAGGGTGAACAATGTGATCATAGTATGAAAAATACTTATTCATGTCATGATATAGATTCAGACAATGAAATTGAAAATCATGACTCTTGTAGTTCACAAAGAAGGGTAGAAATTCATCATCAACAAATTTTTTCAGATAGTGAAGTAGATGAAATTGATGACCAGATAAGATGTTATGCTCAAAAAAATCAAGATCTTCCACATATTAGAAAAGCTTCAGATGAAGAGAAAGCTAGGATTATTGCAGATTTAGTGAGCAAAGCTAGAAGCAACTACCATTTAAGAAACAGAGTAGTAGGTGGTACTAGTAGTCATCCATCAGGTGTCTTTATAAAAGAAAATAAAGTGGACATCAAATATATACAAAAAAAGGAAGGACTTGGGGAAAATGTAAATAAGCATAAGGTCAAAATTATTACCAAAGCCTTAGGACCAAATTTTGTACAAGAAGGAGAATTAAAAATGCAAGAAATAGGTACTCCTGTTCTTAAGATGGAAAGCAAAAGGTTAAAAGAACCAACTTTGAATATACATATTGAGGAAAGTGACATTACTATTGATAGATCAAAGTCCTCAGAAGTGAAATATACTCCAATGGACATGGGTCACTGTTTATCCCAAATGATAGTAAAGGTGCCATTTCTAGAAATGATAAGAATTAAAGAACACAAGGAAAAGGTGATGTCATTGTTAAACAGTGTGCCCATAATCAAATTCCAAAGTCTAGATAATATTGGCAAGAAACCAATTAAAAAAGGGAAAGAAGTTGAGGTGTTAACATCTGAGATTCCTCAAATTTTCTTGAATACAACTTCTTCCCAAAAATTTGTTGACCCATTTTTTCTTTCACTAATAATTAATGGAAAGATGCTAAAAAATTGTATGATTGATTTAGCAGCATCAAATACTATTATGCCAGTGGAAATCATGAGGTCAATGGGACTACAGGTTGATACTCCTCATGGGAAATGTCAAGCTATGGACTCTAGAGAAGTCCCTGTGATTGGTACCATTGAGGCTATGCCTTATAAATTAGCCATTTGTCCTAATGTAGTAATGCCTATGAATGTTCTTGTGGTTGAAATACCACCACATTATTGTTGTAAAGTTGACTTCCTAAGGAAGCATGACCTATTTTGTGTTGTCAATCATGGCAACAAAGTCATACTAAGTTTTTGTCAAAGATAACTTAAAAGATAAAATGACTAAGTACAGAAAATAGGACAGACAGAGAGATACAGAGATCAACACATCAGCGCACATGTTAGAGATCACACCAGAACATGTGTACTTAGGTGTATATACATGCTAGATCCAAACGTGTAGAGTATGGAACATTAGTATGGAAAAGTTACAGATAGATTAGTAGACCTGCAGTCCAGGAAACAAAGCATGGAAGTCGACTATAGTTTTGATCAGCGTGTATGATTTTACAATGTAATGGCTAAGCACCTTTAGTTATAAGTTTTTAATAATGTAATTAATGTTATAGTAAACACACTTAGGCTGACTTGTTCAGAAGTGTTATGTATTTTTGTTTTAGGGCCGACTAATGATTTTTTTTGGGTCGCGCCTCTTCAAAATTGAAGATATAAGTATTTAATGTAAAGATATAATTACAAGTGTCGATTATTGTGTAAGAAGAAGTTACAGAGGGAAAGTATAATGAAGTCAGAAGATGATATAGCTCTTTAAAGAAGTAAGAGCATCCACGCATACACAGAACTGATCAGATAACAGTGTCACTACAGCAGTTCAATTTTGATATAGTACATATCAACATTCAGAGGGTTGTAGCCTTCATATTATTTGGGTAGTGAGCCATACACCCCTAATAGGGTTATTGTAAAAGACTCCTAATAGGGTCAGACCTTTAACCAAGTCATTGTACTCAATTTGTAAAGACTGCTTCTAACAGGGAAAAGGAACTTTAACAGGTTCATTATACCTAGTACAATATTTTGTGGGTACTAATCCCCACCAAAGTTTTCCTCTGATCAAGGTTCTACATAATCATATCATGTGTTATGCGTTCTTATGTTATGTTTCTTTGGATGCACATTTGATATATGTTTAATTGGCTGAAATATAATAAATAGATAAACACTAATTCACCCCCCCCCCTCTCAGTGTTTCTAACAATTGGTATTATAGCTCTAGTCCTCTGAAAG
>MU223565.1:343807-356698 GCA_018584345.1 Thuja plicata | reverse complement strand
TGACAGATCTGAGAAGGAAAATGAAGAACTAAGATTGAAAAATGATGGCTCTCAAATACTTATTAAAAGGCTAAGAAAATATCTGAAAGATTGTTCTACAAGTGATCTAGGAAAAATGGTCAAAAATATTAATGAAGAGAACAAATCTCTAAAATATAAACTTGAAGATTTGGAGGAATAGATTATAGATAGCCAGAACACCATTGAAGACAAGATCAAAGAAAGCAATCAACTAGAAGAGGAACTTCTGTAGGAAAACATGAAAGTCTTGGGATTGGAAAACATGAAGAAGAAGTTGGAATCTGAATTAACAGAAGCAAAGGATAAGATTGATAAACTCCACACAAGTTCTGATTTGATTCAATCCCAGCTCAATGCGCAAATAAAAAAGGGGAACACTTCTGGTCTTGGATTTAGTACAGCACAAGATGAAATCAAATCATCACAAGAGAAAGAAAAAACACTTGAAGCATCTTTAGAAGCTAAGAAAGTTGAAGATACTATAGAGGTTATATCTGAACCACCTAAAAAAGAAATCAAGCAAGTTAACAGAACTTGTTATGCATGCAATAAACATGGGCTTTTGGTAAGAGATTGCAATGAGGTAAGACCTTTTAAAGGTTATTTTTACTCCTGTAAAAAGTTTGGTCACAGGGCTATACATTGCAGAACAAGTCATAAGAATCAACATCAGTAGAACCATAGAAGTATGGATCAAAACATTCAAAGAAATCAACTCTCAAGAAATTTGTAGAACATTACATGTCAGATATGCAACTACAATGGACACACAGCAAAATAGTGCAGCATGATGAGAAAGAACACCAGACCTCCTATCATTTGTCACACATGTGGAAAAGATGGACATATCTCAAGGTTTTGCAGATCCAAAACTCAGAAACAAGAGGATCCTGAAAATTCACTATTTGAATAGAAAGGGGAATTTAATTTTGTCAAAGCAAATGAAGATTAAAGCAAGTTATGGGTTGAAGTTAAGAAGGACAATAATGTTGAAAAAGTAGTTGATGCATCCCCGGTGGATGCACCCTCTTCTTCTGCCTAATAGACCTTCCTGGTCTTAGGGGGAGCTATTCTAGCTCAGAAGCCCTGCATGGTTGGTGTACTCACTTTAGAGTATGTGCCTTTGGATTCATGGTTAAAAGCACAGATTATAGTTATATACATTCATGCATTATCTGAATTGCATTAGGATCAAAGTTTAGAAATCTCTATGTATAGTTGCAAGCATTAAATGTGGTAGATTGTATAAAAAGAAGTTCATAGTCGATCATTTTCACATTTACATTTGAGAGCATAGAAATTGCAAAGCATTAGAGCACTAAGACATCTAAGCATGAAGGCATAATAGTTTGGCAGTTGGAGCGAATGGGTAATCAATTTGAAGCGGAGCCCTAACAGTCACATCATTTCATAATTTCATGGAAACCCTACATAAGCAAACAATAAGTAAGTATGGAAACCCCAGTTATGTTTGATGTAGTAGAGAGGAAAAGGTTCATATTTAAGAAACATCCATTCAAATCCATATTGGATGATGTGGAAGGGGCTTTCTCCAAAACCCCGCTTGGCATTGTTCATATGGAAGATATCCACGCGTACATATACTGTAAGAAGGAATCATTAGGAGATGATAATATAGCTTCTCATATTGCATCAATGTTAAATAAGGACTTCACATTCAAGGATGAATTTGTGCACCTACAAGATAACACTATTTTGGAGTATTCAAATGCACATGAACTTGAAGAACCAGAATGGGTAAATATTCTGTTAAGTGTAATTCATGATGATCTCTTTTGGATGGTGATGTTCCTATCCATATCACTGTAGAGTTAATCCATTAGTTAACCAGACTTCCAATGACTGGACCATTATTTCCCACTGGTAAGGATGTAAAGAAATAGATTGAGAAAGTTTGTCTATCTAGGAGTGATAGGCGTGGAATAACAGTCGACCCTATCAAGGAAGATGACATAAAACTCATGACAATGATACTTGGATACAAGTTTCAGCAAGAAAGCAGGTAAATAGTGTCTCTGCAGCAACAATCCTTGTAGCTATCAAAATTGTGAAGGACAACACTCAATATAATCTATGTGAGGTCTTGTGCGATTAGTTGATTGAAAACATCAGAATCATCAAACATGATAGAAGAAAAACATTCAAGTTTGGATCACTGATCATGTATTTGTATCACCACATAGTCAGAAAGGTTGTAGACCTTTATCTAGACAAAGGACAACCTACAATGACTCAGATATCTCTTAAAGCCACAGTAGAAAGTAGTGCAAGAGATAAAATGGATATGGACATAAAGATATTCAGGGTCAAAATGCAGAGCAGGTTCAGACTATCTGAGAAGATAGTTGAAAAATATAGGGATACAATATTCTTTATGGTAGAGATAGATTGCACATCCATGGAGGTTGTTGAGCCTAGAACTAAGTGGTTCATCCACTAGGGTATGAAGTAGAAGACCATGTGTTAGAAGGATATGCGCAGGTCCTATTGTCAGCACCTAAAGACCCTAATGAACCTAGATGGGGCACCTATAGAGAAAAGACTGATGAAGTGGATATTGAACTACAACTTGCAATCAACAAAAGGAAAGAATCTAGAACTACATCCAAGATTATGAGAAAGCATGGAGTCACTCGAGAAGATTTAGACAAGGCAAAAGAAGCCAAAATTGCTAAAGTTAAAATATAGAAAACTGTTGAAACTCGGAAGAAGAAGCAGAAGAAAAATGAGGAGAATACCATTGTGCCTACTAAAACCATTGATCTAGGCACATCTCCACCTTTTGTACCTAGAAAGAAACCAAGAGGAAGGAAGCAAGTAGCTACAAGTCATCAAGAGCTACTCGGAGCAAAGCTAAGAATGTTCAAGCTCCACCTGAGGTAGGATTTAGACCTAGTCTAAATATCTTTAAAAATAGGATTGTAAATGAAGGAATACTGGATACATTATCAAAAGTCTATGACATGTATCAAGAGATGGATAAGACTGAGATACACTCTATGATCATATCTCATATGATCAAGTTTAAGAAGTTTGTTCTTGAACTTAAAACAATAATACTAGATAAGTTATGGAACATACTGGAGATAATGAAAAGACATCCTATTGAAGAGGACATGAATATTAGAGAAGAAACTTTGGATACTCTTCTTCTTGTTTGTTCACATGATGAGAAAGCTATTTTGTTAGATTTGGTGAAGCCTCATCTATATAGTATGACAAGGACTCTACAAATTATGAATAGGGAGTATGAACAGATTGGTAAGGAGACTGAAAAGGCATTTGCACAAGTCTTTATGGACAGACATATGTATCCACCAATGGCGCCTAGACCAAAAGTTACCCCAGCTCCTCCCAAATAGGTTACAACTCCAAAAATTTAGATTGCGCCTACAACAGGTCCACAAGATTCAGCACCCATAGTGACAATGACTTCTGAGATAGCTAAAGATATAGAAGATACTATAATAGTTGACAATGTCAAGATATCTATGACAACTTCTGATAATGATATTAATAAGGTTGATGAAGCAATGAACATAGATGACACATCTCTACAATAGAATGAAGTGCCTTCCATTGATCCAATAGATTTGGATAAGGAGAAAGATACTCAAGGTAATGAGACACCAGTGAAGGAGATTCATGTCAAAAGTGAATGTGTTGACACAAGTTAGAACACTATTTTCTCACCATCCACTCAACCATCTACATCATTGTTGTCAAGGTTAACTCCTGACTCAGCAAGTTTAGATGCCTGGGGAGAAGAAGACCTAATCAAAATCAGCGTCCTGGCCATGGAAAAGGCAAAAGATAAACAAGTAATGAGGAATCCTCACTTCTTGGAAATAGTGAATATTTTGAATGACTTAGTGCCTATTGATCAGAAAGTGGCCAAAGTACAATTAGTTGAAGATGTAGACAACATCTTATCAAACTTCAAGTCACATTTCACTAGCTTAGTAGAATCTGCTACTAAGATTGCAGAAGATGAATATAATAAGGAGAGACTACATGACTTGGTAAAGAACTTTACCTTAGATCTAAATTCCTTAAAGATTGGGGAAGCTATATTGAAGGAATTGGCAGATAAAGGAAAGAAAGTCATAGAAAACTGTATAGATAGAGTGAAGCTCACCTCTGAGCACACTAAAAATATAACAGAAGTAGAAGAAATGGTGGACAACATAAGAAAATCAGTTGAAAATTCCATGCAAGATATGATCATATGCAACAATGTCTACCAAGGGCAGTTAGACAAAATTGAGAAGGCAAAATTGGAAATCAACAAGATAAGGGTAAGATAAACTTAGTTGAGGAATGCACTTGCGCCATCTCTAGCAGTTCTTAATGAGAACATAAAATAGATTGATAACACCATACAGACATATGATCAAGGTCCTTGCATGGATCTGATGAAAATGGAAAAGTTGACATATGTCCTATGCTCTCATCTTCAAACTGTTGATGCAATGAAAGTCTTTTGGCAAAAAGAGACTCAATCTCTTCAAGTTGTGTACCCAGAAGTCTATATGGAGTAAGTATGTTGAAGACTTATAGTTTTTGCACATCTTTTTCATTAATTTTAAAGGGGGAGTAGTATAGAATGTGTATATGTGGAGAATTATATATGTATATATCATTAAGTATTATGATATACAGTCATTTTTGTATAAAGTCATCTTGAGTAACTTAGCCACATTCCTTTGTTGCCATAAATGAAAAAGGGGGAGATTGTTGGAAAGTTGACTTCCTGAGGAAGCATGAATTATTTTGTGTTTTCAATCATGGCAACAAAGTCATACTAAGTTTCTATCAAAGATAACTTAAAAGATAAAATGACTAAGTACTGAAAATAGGACAGACAAAGAGATACAAAGATCAGCACATCAGCGCATGTGTTAGAGATCACACCAGAACATGTGTGCTTAGGTATATACTCTATGGTGTATATACATGCTAGATCCAAATGCGCAGAGTATGGAACATCAGTATGAAAAATTTACAGGCAGATTAGTAGACCTGCAGTCCAGGAAACAAAGCATGGAAGCCAACTATAGTTTTGATCAGTGTGTATGATTTTATAATGTAATGGCTAAGAACCTTTAGTTATAAGTTTGTAATAATTTAATTAATTTTATAGTAAACACACTTAGGCCAACTTGTTCGGAAGCATTATGTATTTTTTTTTTTAGGGCTAACTAATGATTTGTTTTGGGTCGCGCCTCTTCGGAATTGAAGATATAAGTATGTAATGTAAAGATATATTACAAGTGTCAATTATTGTGTAAGAAGAAGTTACAAAGGGACAATATAATGAAGTTAGAAGATGATATATCTCTTTAAAAAAGTAAGAGCATCTACACATACATGAAACTGATCAGACAACAGTGTCACTAGAGAAGTTCATTTTTGATATAGTACATATCAACATTCAAAGGGTTGTAGCCTTCATATTATTTGGCCAGTGAGCCTAAGAAGTGAGCCATACACCCCTAACAGGGTTATTGTAAAAGACTCCTAATAGGGTCAGACCTTTAACCAGGTCATTGTACTCAATTTTTAAAGACTACTTCTAACAGGGCAAAGGAACTTTAACAGGTTCATTATACCTAGTACAATATTTTGTGGGTACTAATCCCCACTGGAGTTTTCCTCTAATCAAGGTTCTCCATAATAATATCATGTGTTATGTGTTCTTATGTTATGTTTCTTTGGATGCACATTTGATATATGTTTAATTGGCTGAAATATAATAAATAGATAAACACTGATTCACCCCCCCTCTCAGTGTTTCTAACAATTATGGCATGTTGTTGTCAAGAAAGTGGAGTGCTTCAATGGGAGGTAGTATACAAAGTGATTTATGATATGCTACTTTTAACATTGCTGGAGATAATGTTAAGGTGTCAAGGGAGGTTATAACTCCACACATTATAGAAAGATTTGAAGATACTAACATCAATTGTTGCATTGATATGGATATGGAAAATTTCAGGATACAAAAGAGTGAACTTTGTTATCATAATGAAGAGGTTGATCCTCTGAAACAAGAGTTGATTGTGCAAGGTGATGGATCATGGAAAATGTACTTTGATGGGGCTTGCTCAAAAGAAGGATCAGGGGTAGGTGTATTACTGGTATTTGCATCAGGTACAACTTTTAAGTTTTCATTTCTATTAGCCTTCCAATGTACAAATAATACTGCAGAATATGAGGCTTTGTTTTTAGGGCTTGAAATTACCACCAAACATGGGATTAAATGTTTAAAGGTTTATGGGGATTCTGAATTGGTGGTAGGTCAAGTTAGATCCAAATATGCAGTAAAAAATGATAGATTAAAAATGTATAAGTATGCTATTTGGGATCAAATTGAAATGTTTGGCGTCTTTGATATAAGATGGATAGAAAGGTCAAAGAATATAATGGCTAATTTTTTGGAAAATTTTGCTCTAAAAATTGATGATTTGACCTTACATGGGGTGTCAATACTAGAAGTTAAGACAAGACTAGCTGTTCTAAATAACATTTACAACTAGTAGGTTTTTCAGGATGACCAAGATATTCTGAGATTTACCCATTGTCTAGACCATTATGAGAACCAAAGTATAGATTGTAATAATTTTCTAGAAAGCAATGATGGGAAAGACTATATTTTTGGAAATGAGGTTGTCCAGTTAAGTTCTAATCAGATTCCTAGGGGTCTAGTCGAGCTTGAAGCATTTTTTAGTAGTGAACATAATGATTCAACAAAATTAAGCAATGCCAAGGTTGAGGATTTGGAGGAAATAAATTTGGGATCTGAAAATAGTCCTCAAATTGTTTATATTGGAAAGGGTTTAGACTCTCATATAAGGACAAATTTGATTAAACCATTAAGAAAATATAAACATGTCTTTGCTTGGTCATATGAGGATTTGAAAGCCTATAGAGAGGATCTTTTTCAACATGAAATCCCACTAAGGTTAGATGTAAAACCATTTAGGCAAAAATAGAGGCCTATTAACCCATTGTTGGCTCCAAAGATGCAGCAAGAATTGATGAAGTTAAAAGATGCTGGGATAATCCATCCAATCAGACACTCAACTTGGGTATCAAATCTGGTACCAGTTAGAAAGAAAAATGGTGATATTAGATTGTGTGTGGACTTTAGAAATTTAAATATTTCTTCATTAAAAGATAATATTTCCTTGCCTAATATGGAAGCAATGTTACACAAGGTGACCAGTTGTGAGTTGTTGTCTATGATGGATGGTTTCTCAGGATATAACCAAGCCTTAGGTAAAGAATCAGAATAGTACAAAACTGCATTTACCACTCCATGGGGAACATATGTTTATATCAGAATGCCTTTTGGACTGATAAATGTAGGAGCAACTTTTCAAAGGGCCATGGATGTTGCTTTTAAAGAATTCATTGATTTATTTATAGTCATTTATCAGGATGATTTAACTACATATTCTAAGAGAGCTAAGGATCACTGTGATCTCCTAGGTAAGATTTTCAATAAAGCGTTAGAATATAGTGTTTCACTGAATCCCAAGAAATATCATTTTGCAGTACAAAAGGGAAAGTTGCTTGGACATATAGTGTCCAATGAAGGGGTAAGAATTGACCCTAAAAGAGTGGAATCAATTCAGAAAGTTATTTCTCCAAAGAACCTAAAAGGAGTACAATCTTTCCTAGGTAAGATCAATTTTGTCAGAAGGTTTATAGAAAATTTTGCAGAGATTGTTAAGCCTATTGTAAAGTTGCTACAACAAAATTTATTTGGAATGAAGAATCCCAATAGGAATTTGAGAAAATAAAGAAAGCAGTACAAGCGGCTCTAGTTTTAAAATCTCAAGATTATACTAAGCCCTTTTCTCTGTTTTCATTTGCATCTTTTCATACAATTGCTGCTATTTTACTACAAAAAGATGAACAAGGATTTGAACATTCAATAGCTTTTTATAGTAAATCTCTACAAGCTGCAGAACTTAATTATGAGATAATGGAAAAGCAGGCTTATGCTTTGGTAAAAGCTGTAAAGTCTTTTAGGCCATATTTGGTCTATGCTTAGATATAAGAATATGTTCCTCGCTCAGCGGTGAAAGATATTCTTACACAGTCAGAGGTTACTGGTAAGAGATGTAAATAGATAACCAGGATTCAGGAATTTAACCTTGAGATCTATATTACAAAGTTGATAAGAGGTCAAGGTTTAGAAAAACTCATGACAGAAGAAAATTTGGATTTAGTGCAAATAAATCATATAGAGATACATGATCAAATTGTTACAAGCATAAAAAGGAAACCATTTTATACTAATATTGTGTTTTTCCTAAAAAATGTCAAATATCCTAATCATATGACAGAAAATTAGAAAAGAAATCTGAAATTGCAAACCCAAAGATACACTTTGATTCAAGGAGACTTATATTGGAAGGATAAGAATGGTGTATTGCTATTATGTCTAGATAAATACCAAGCTGAAAAGGTTTTATGTGAAATGCATGCAAGAGAATGTGGAGGTCATTTTTCTACCAAAACTACTTCCCACAAGGTTTTAAGGGCTAGGTACTATTGGCCCAGTTTATTCAAAGATACTTATGAATATGTCAGAAAGTGTGATTCTTGTCAAAGGTTCTCAAACAAGATAAAATCTTCAAGATATCTGTTGTTAAACCCAGTAAGTACTAAAGCCCCTTTTATTATGTGGGGGATTGATTTAATTGGAAAATTTCAAGAGAAATCTAGTGGGGGACACAGTTGGATACTTGTAGCCATAGATTATTTTACCAAATGGATTGAGGCCATCCCTACAAAAAAGGCAACAAGCAAGGTAGTCATAGAATTTCTAATGGAAAATATTATGACTAGATTTGGTGTACCTGCTAAATTAGTAATGGATAATGCCATGATTTTTAGATCAGAAGAAGTGATAGATTTCTGTGAGAAATATGGGATTACAATATCATATTCATCTCCATATCATTCACAGGCAAATGGACAAGCTGAGTCTAGTAATAAAAGTATATTGAAAATATTGAAAAGAACTCTTGAAAAGAATAAAAGGGCATGGCATACTAAATTAAAGCTAGAACTTTGGGCTAACAGAATAATAGTTAAAAGAGAAATAGACAAGTCTCCATTTGAGTTGGTATATGGATTACAGTCAAGAATGCCTATCAATAATTTGTTACCAGTCTATCAGTTTATATAAGAAGAACAGTTAGATGTTTCTGACACTATGAAAAATAGAATGATCCAGTTAGTAGAGTTGGACAAGACAAGAAGAAATAGCCAAAAAGAAAACATTAAGTTGCAACAGAAGATGAAATACATGTTTGACAAGAGGGCTACTGAAAGAAAATTCCAATCTGGTGACCTAGTTCTTCAGTGGAATGCAAGAGTAGAAGATAAAGGAAAACAAAAAAAATTTGAATCTTTGTGGCTTGGACCATTTTTTGTCTCATAGAACTTTGGAAAAGATTCCTACCTATTGAAGAATATGAATGGAGAAGATTTTGAGTTGCCTGTGCATGGGAAATTTCTCAAGCCCTTTTTCAACTAAAAACTAAAGTTCATGCACAAGTAAGTATGTATCATACTGTAAATACTCTCCTTTAGTTGTGTAAATATTGTAATTAGTTTCCCTTTCGTAATAGGTTAGTTGGTGTCCCTCCCATTTTTTGATTTATTCTACAACCAGAGATTCTGTGGTTCTTTACCATAAACTATTTTTAGTCAATCCTTAGATAGAGCCACTGTTGGTTGTATTCCCAGTTCTGGTGTTTACCCTAAAATTTTTTGATATCTTCATGACTGAGATGTTCACAAAATCTAAAAATATGTTCAAAGTTACGGGGTCCCTGAGAAAGTTCCATGTTTTTAGGTCAAAATCTAGAGAAATGGTTAAATAACCCTATCTTAGGTTCCATTATATGCAAAAGTGTTAAAAGCCCTAGATATGTTCATCTGGTTTATATTTTTGAGTTACTTTTTGAAAGGCTTAAGTTATAAAAAGGTCATCCGTTTTTTAAGGTTAGTTGCCCAGTCTCCTAATGTTAAATTAATATTCCATTTTGTAAGGAGACTTAGCGATCCACTTTGGTCAAGATGTCTCTAAAAGGAAAAGAATATACCTTATAAGTCATGAGACTTAGTGAAAAGCATCATTTGTGAAGTCTCCCAATGAGGAAAATATGATCTAGCGATATGGAGACAAACGGTTAAGTTGTTGTTTCGTGCAGTGTATCTTGTAGTTAGTAAATTATCACAAGACTTAGCAATTCCTTCAGTTGTGGGCTATCCAGATCAAAGCATAGTTAGTGATAAGTTAAAAGGTTTTAGTCGCCATGTCTCCAAATAAAAGGTAAGTTAAGTAAAAGGTTTAGCGACTTGGTGACAAACTACAAATTGAAATATACAATGGTCGGGTAGTCATTGGTCAAACTTAATAAGTTAGCATTCTTCTAGTCACTTGGAGACAGACAACTAAAGAGGAGACATGTGTCCAAAGTGGATAAAGAAAGAGGCATCGGTCGTGTGGTCTCTAGATGATTTTGGGTTTCTAGAATGTATTCAGTGACTTAGCAAAGCCGTTAGATGTAGAATAAGATAAGATCAACGGTAGTCACTGAGTCTCTATAAAGTTTGCACAGATTAGAAGTATTCTCACAACAATGAGATTAAGCTTTATTCGCGTAGTCTCCAAATTGAATGATAAAATAAATTTTCATGAACCTTGTCACTAAGTCTCCAAAGGAAATATTAAAGAGTAGATTTATTTAGCGATTGAGTGACTAAGGGTAGTCGCGGGGTCTCGTAAAGGGAAAAGAGCATTCAGAGACTTAGCGATCAGATATTAATAGATAAAAATGTAACCATAGTCACAGGGTCTCTAATAAAGTCAAAGTTAGGCTATTCTACTTGTGACTTAGATTCCTTTAGTTGCGTGATCACCAGGAGTAAACCACAGTTTAGCCAAGGTGAAGAAAATCATGCAGTCACCAAATCTCCAGAAGAAATTTGAGTTAAGAGATTTGATCAGCGACAAGCAGATAATGAATAGTCGTTAGGTCGCCAAATGTGAAAAGTGATAGTTATAAATGGTAGTTGCTAACATGAAAATATGAAAATTCATCGACCAATAGAAATAAGAAGGATTAATGACTATGTGAAAAAGGTAGGTTAGATGTCTGATAAACAGCCAATCATATCAAAACATGTGATTTTGTTCAAATTTTATAAGGGTTTTTCTAAGAAGTACTCATATGAATTCGATTTCTTGTCACGTTCATAAGCTATGGCTAGGATTTCAATTAATACCACAACATGTAAACTTGAAGGCATAATTGATTGGTTCTTCAATGATGAGTTAAATACTTTGTAAAATTACCATAAAGGGATGATCTTAGGTTTTTTTTCATTCATCATGCATCCAAAATTTCAGAGCAGAAAATTTACTGCGTTTTCTGTGTCCAAGAAGAAAGAATTGTTAATTCAGTAAAGTTTTTATCAGTTTTAGGGTGATTATTTAGTTTTCAGAATTCTTGAATTGTCTTCAGTGCACAAAAAAGAGTAAGGTGTCCTGAGAGAAGATTTGTTTCAATATCGGTGAAAAGGAAGTGGAGAATAGAACAAAATGAGTAAAGTAGTTAGTGTGGCATCTACTAGTGGGAAGAGCGATGAGGTGGATGAAGATGCTACGGGAAAGAGGACCTTCTCTGATGAGTTTTTGAAGCTGTTACCTAGATCTACATAGAACAAGAGGGCAAATGCCAACATATTGGCAGATGAATATTGTGATATCAGAGATGCCCATACACCAGGTTCTATAGGTTTTTCTCTTTGCAATTATTTTTATAAGAATGTTGATAAGGCCATACCAATATCAAACCCCTGGACTAGTGGTTTGGCTAGGTTAATTGTTCCTAATGTCTTTGTAGATGTAGACTTGTTTCTAGGTCTAGAAAACCATTGTGACCCCTTGTCAAAGACAATTAAAAAAAGTGATGGTACTGCACTATTAATTCTGAATAAGAATTATTTTATGCAAGTTTTTGGTTTGTATAGTACCATGTCGACTCAGATTAATATAACAAAGTAGGAGGAAAGATATAGGTTATAGCCTAGGATAGCTAGGAATCAATTACAAAAACATATCCTTAAGGATGTTAGAAACCACATTGTCCCTTTACCAGGAACTGCACCTTATTGTTTCAAGAATTTACATTTTTATATCAAATACATTGCATATGCTTTGTGTAAGGTGTTGGGTAGAGATGGAGGAGCTGAGAAGATAAATGTTGGAATTTTGATGATGGTTTTGGATTTACAAGATGTGCATTCTAGCACTAGCTATGACTACATTCAATACATCATTGACAGGATGCATGAAGGGTTTGTGGCCATATAGAAGAAGGATAAAGATCCCAAATTTTTACACTATTCTATCTTGATGCATCTTTTATTGCATTTTAATTATGGCATCATGGATGTAAACAATTTGAACCCCCAGAGAATTTTCATAACCAGCCTAATCCTGTCCAATTTTGGATTCAGATATGGAATTTCACTTTAAAGGACTGTGATTTCTGCAGATTTGAAAACTGGATTGTATACTCTTTGATGCAGAGTTTGGGTGTCAATAAGACTATACTTCCAGTAAAAGTGTTACAATTGTTGAGACCATGTGAGTATTTTGACAAGTGGGAAGGTGATCACAATTAGGGGCACTTCTTTTTAGAGGAGAATTTCACTATGATTAGAGTGTATGGATGCACACATCCTCCCCATGTCCTACCATATCATGTACCATCAAGAGTTGCAGCAATGGAATTTATTTGGCAACTTTTATTAACT
>MU223565.1:287737-343757 GCA_018584345.1 Thuja plicata | reverse complement strand
ATGTCCTACCATATCATGTACCATCAAGAGTTGCAGCAATGGAATTTATTTGGCAACTTTTATTAACTGATAATGAACACTTTGCACCACATAGGAAGGGGACATTAACCCCTAGGCAGTTCAAGATCTTTCAATTTATAATTGGCAAAGGTGTTATTGATCTAGTAAAAAAATGGTTGGAAAGCTGTAAGATGGGAGCAACATTGTATAGATATATTGATCTATAGGGATTCACTACAGGAGCTAAGAAACTCCTAACTCCTACCATACCAAATACATATGTGCATGGTCTTTTTGTGGAGGAGGATGCAACTAGCAATATAATTGATGAAGATGAAGTAAGAAATAGAAGAGAAAAAATCCAAGAGTTGTTGAATTTGGAAAAATAGATAAAAAGAAATGGATTAGCATTTGCGGGTTTTTACCTAGATTTACCATATTTTGATAAAATAAAAGCTATGGTGGACAACTATTACACACTCTATGAACAGTTGGATAGAGCCCTAGATGTAAAAAAGGGAGGACAAGAACCTGAGTATTCAGAGTCTGAATATGAAAGTGAGAGTGAAGAAGAATATATTAGTCCACCTCATATAGATCAACTACAACAAAATATTGTAGGAGCAGTTCAGGTACAAGGAGAAGAGGGAAACATTATAGATTTGACTAAAGTTGCTCAGCCTGATGATATAGAAGAGCCTTCTTCTAAGAGGAAAAAGAATGATCTGGGTCAGACATCTCATGACAAGGCTTATATAAAAAAGAGAGAGAAAAGGATAAAGTAAGTGCTCTTATTTCTGGTAATAGAGTATATGATCATAATTTGAGGAAGGAAATCAGAAAAGGAAATTAACTATAGAAAGAAGTAGAAGAAAACATTTAGCCACCTCTTAGAACATGTATAGATGAGAAATTAATCCATCAGCAGCAGTTCTTGCAAGATGATGATTTCATTAAAAATTGATGAATTCAAAGATTTCCTTAGATGGTGAAAGAAGGAAGAGATTAGAGAACAATTGAGAATAGTTGGTGAAGAAGCAGTGACAAATGAGGCTCTCTTAGCTTTGCAGTCATATGATCCTGAAAATGAAGAAATTACTTTTGAGGAAGCCAAAAAATTATTGTTGGAAAGTGGCATGTTGCTTGTTGAAGGCTGGGATTTAGCCTCAACATTTATAATAAATCAAATAAGAAAGCAACCAGATTTAAAGATGACCACTGAGATTCAAATAGGTGATATTATTAAAGGGTTTGGATATAGTCCAAATTCTCAAGCATTTTCCATGTGGAGTTTATGTCCTAAGGACTAGAAGCCACAATTGCTAAATATTCAAGAGAGAATGGTGGGAAACCAAATGGTATGGATAGTCCAAAACATAGGAGATTTAGAGATTTCCCAAATAATGACACATTGGGCACATTTAAATAAAGACAAGACAAAGCAATTGTCTAAGAAATGTGGTGTCCTGATAGAGGAAGCTAGTGCCCTGGCCAAGGATAGAGAATTGTATCACATCAAGATTCATCAGCAAGATAAGGTAATTGCTGAATTAACTAAGCAATTACAAGAAAATCCATAAGTTGTATATGTACCTTTAGAGCAGCCTCTACAAATAGAAGAAAAAGTTGAAGCAGGGGAAGAGGTAAAAACAGATGATATGGCTAAGAAAGATAATGAAGTTGACATAAATGCATTATTGAATATAGTTCAACATAGGATTGGTATCTTAAAAGATAAAACTGATATAATCCTGAATGCATACAATAACTTGCCTACTTTCCATGTTGAGGTGACAGGGTATATCTCTACTTTAAGCCCTTACTTTGTAACATGGTCTTCTAGGATACAAATTTTTGAAAGGTTGGTTTCTTTATAGCCACATAGGCCAAATCTACTAGAGATTGTGATAGAGGTAGAAGATGAGATCAAGAAAGTTAATGTGACCTTACCTTTCTTTAAAGGTAAATTGAATCAGATTGAGGCAAAGATGAGCCTGTTTGGACCAAGTTTCAATATATTTGTTCCTCCACTAAAGAGAGAAGATGATCAGATTAAGGCCTTGGAAGCCTGGAGAAATGAATTTGATAGAAGACTGCCTAGTAAAGAGGCATTTAATACAAATTCTGATATTTATTTGGAAGGTTTTAATAAAATTTTAGATGAGGCTTTTAAAGTAGAAAATGACATTAATAAATTCTTTGTTGATGTCAAAAGTATAACTGATGTCAGATGGGAAAGGAAAAAAGGACAACTACAGAGTATTCATAGCTTCAATTGGCCTACAAAGGAGGATGTGATAGCGTGAGATTTGAAGATAAAACCAAAGAAAAAGAAGCCTGTTGAAATAGAAGAAGAGGTCCTGGATGAAGAGTATAGAGGAACACTTGGTGCCTGATCATTGAGCATAGGGAGGTTAGTAATCATAAAAGAAAAGTGTAGGTTAGCCTAAAATGGTAGTCACTTGGTCTCAATACAAATATCAGATACTATCCTGAACACTATCAGACAAAGGTGCCAGAATTCATGTGAAGACAAAAGAAGATCAGATTTCATCCCTTATTCTTGTTTTCCCACTGCTTGAACATTCTTGTTTTTTATCTTTTCTATACTTTTAGGGTTAGGTTCCTTAAACCATCCAAAGCATGTTGCATCCTTTCCTTAATGATTCCAAGATGGTTTAAGACCTATACATATAGATCAAATGTAATAGTTTTAGAGAGATGAAATATATTGGCAAGCCAAACTTCTAGATTTCAGTCTGTGTTTTTGAGCTTTTAACCTTGATATGTATTGAAGCATAAATTTATGAATAAAATATAGTGCAGCTTTATTTCATATTGTTATTGTCTCTTTTCTTATTGAGTGTACTCTTTTATGTTTAATTTTTAAGGCATGTTATGCATACTGGCTACAAGGTAGCTATCTAATTATTTGCAAGTTTCTTCTAAGGGGAGAATTAAACCTTGTGAGTAGTTTCAGAGAGTACAACAATAATTGAGGATTTTATATAATATTTTGGGAGTGATAGGGTAATTTTTTAGGCACTTTACATGAGTTGTATGTAGGTTGTAGGACATCTTACAGTACTTTTATTTGTTTTTCTGTGGATTTATATATTCTGACTCTATAGCCTAAGGATAGGCACTGGTCTAGGAAATTTTTTGGTAATCCATCATCATCCAAAATATCTAATACTATTCAAAATAAATTGAATTCAGAGTATATATTTAAAATTAATTGTATTCACAAATATTACAGTTGGAGTTTATTGATTTCTTAAAGAGAAAATCAAATAGATTATTCCTCCTAAATTCTTTAGAATTGTAAAAAGAAAGAAAGATGAAATTTCTTATTATGTTGTTGTCTGTCATCATTAAGATAATGATTTGGATTGTTAAGATCTTTCTCAAAATAATCATAGTTATTTGCATCATCATTTATATATCCATATAAGAACAGAGCATTCAACACATAAGTAAAATCGACTCTAAAGATACTGTCAAATTAGTAATCAATCATAGGTAAAACCTGCCTGAGTCAGTGGATCTCAAAAAAGGAGGTGATAATAGGTATCCCCAGTGTTATCAAAATAACTCATCAATTCATGTTTTCTCTTTCTTGAGTCAGAGTATCAAAGGCATTGGGATTCATAGAGTTATTTAAGTATTCAAGCATTTTTAGAGGCCCTGCAAGAAAAAACCCTAACAAGTTCATTTGAGATGATCTGGAGGCTGAGTGCAATTCAATGGAAACCTAATCAATAGGATTAAGAGGAAAAATAGATGCCTATATATTGATGATTTTGTATGTTTATACAAAGATCCTAGTGAATTGAATAGTTGAAGAGCTACCGAGAAAAGTAGTGAAAGAGTCGGAGAACCAGTCCAGAGGAGAGATTGATGAGTTGTCGGTGTTAGTAAGTTTGAGAGGGAGAACAAGGGATCTGAACAAGAATATTATAGTTTTGGAATCCTAGGTCAAATTAGTATATTGTTTCTTACTAATATTTGTAATAGAAAATCTCTTAATCGAGTAGTCCTAACAAGTCCTTTTTTAAATCATTGAGAAATGTAACATTCTAGGATGTATGTTTAAGCTCTCTAACTAGGCCACTCCTAAAAGGGTGAATATCTTAACAGGTCTGAGGTAAATCCCCTAACAGGGTCACATCTAACAAATGTGCATTGTAATCTTTAACTGGATTGGATCTTAACCAAGCATAATTCAGAAGAGTATTTATTTTTGTGGGTGAAAATTCCCAAGGAGATTTTTCCCAAATTGGGTTTCCTTGTTAAATCTGGTGTTACATGTGATGCTTGATAACTGTGAACGTTATTTTCTTATTTTATATGCTATTTATCAAGTTTGTGAATTGTTTACAAGTTTTGGTTGTTGTTTTTATATGAATCACATAATTGAATCAGAGGTTAAGATTTAAAGTATTAAGTTTCAATATTTTCTAATTCACCCCCCTCTCAGTGAACCATCATTAGTAGGGTAAACCAAAATGCATGTTTAGGGTTTATTAATTCTATCATATGCCCCTGCTCAATCATTTACATAATCATAATTTTATTTATTTTCCCCTTTTTCTCATTAATTATTTGGAGAATTCTATGAAAGAGGTAATGGATAGTGTTAGAAACACTGAGAGGGGGGGGTGAATCAGTGTTTTTCACTTATTGTTGTTTTAGAAAATTAAAAATTAAATCAAATAGATACAATTGAAGCATAACACAATAATAGATAACACAAGATATGTTTATGGGGAAACCTTGATCATAGGAAAACCTCGGTGGGAATTAGTACCCACAAATGATTGTACTAGTCTTATGAACCTGTTAGAGTTCCTTTGCCCTAGTAGGAGCAGTCTTTACAATGAAAGTATAATGAACCTATTAGGAGTCTTTAAAAAAACATGTTAAAGGTGGTTGGCTCACTGCCAGAGCTCACTCCTCAAATGGATGGAGGCTACAACCTCCAGGTAATAGATATATACTATATCAAAAGATGAACTATTGTAATGACATTGTTGTCTATTCAGTTCCATTTATGCACTGATGCTTTAATCTCTTGAAGACTTCTACTTCATATTGATTTTCTTATCTTACTCTTCTAAATATCTTCCTTTCTTATTTTCCATTCACACCTAATATAAAAGTGCATGTCTAGTATATATACATGCTTGAATAGACGCGACTGAAACAAGACCTTAGTCTGCCCAAAAACAACATACACAATGCTTCCAAAAAAATTGGCTTAAGAGTGTTTACATGAGTGTTAAAGACATAATTAAAAACATATTACAATAGGCACATGACCATTACAAAATAAAATATTGTACACTAATCCAAAATCTAAAGTCGGCTTCATACTCTATTTTCTGAACTGCTAGTGGCTCTTGAACTTCCTGTAACTTATCTGTACTATCATACCATACTATGCATGTATAGACTAAGCTTAATAACATGTCATAAAGATTAAGTATGGAGGTGCATAGTCTGAATCGATTGTATGCACATGCATTGGTGCACTGATCAACTACATATCTCTGTAATGTTCTATTTTCTATACTTAGCCAATTCTGATCTTCAAATTTTACTGTCAAAACTTCGTATCACTTTGTTTCCATAATGAAAATACAAAATTATTCATATACACCCTGAGTGTCAACTTGCCAACAATCTCCCCATTTGTCATTAATGACAACAAAAGAATGTGGCCAAGTTGCATAATCTTTGACTTGACAACAAAAAATGTACATCAGATCTTCGGCTATATATATCATAATCCTTTATATACATACACTACTCCCCCTTTGAAATTAATGACAAAGGTGCCAAAAATAAAAGATCTAAGTACTTACTCTGAGTACACATCTAGGTAAGCATTCTGAAGATTCTTGATCTCTCACTGCCAGAATGTCTTTAGTGCATCAATAGTCTGAAGATGGGTGTATAATGCATATGTGAGTTTCTCCATCTTTGCCAAATCCATGTAGGGACCTTGATCATATGTGAAAATGGTTGTATTGATTTGTTTGATGTTCTCATTCAATACAAATAAGGAGGGCACAAGTTCATTTCTCAGTTGGGTTTGCCTGGTCCTTATCTTGCTGATCTCTATCTTGGCTTTTTCAATCTTTTCTATCCACCCTTGATAGATGTTGTTGCAGATATTGATGTCTTGGGAGGATGTTTCTACTGATTTATTTATGTTTTCAGCCAAGATGTCTGCTTCCTCAATCTTCTCAATGTGCTCAGAAGTGAATTTTCCTCTGTCCATACAGTTAGCTATTACTTTCCTTCCTTTTGCTGCTAACTCTTTTAGAATTGTTTGGCCAAATTTTAATGAGTTAAGATCTAATTGGAAGTTCTTTATCAGTTCATCCAATATTTCCCTTTTGTACTTCTCCTCTACAGTTTTAGTAGCTGAACTAGTAGACTTGTGAAGTTTGCTTTGAAGCAAGTCAATATGTTGTCAACATCATCCACTGACTGGATATTTGCCAATTTTTATCTGCTGGTACTAAGTCGTTCAAAATGTTCACTAACTCTAGAAAGAGAGGGTTTCTCATAACTTTTTTCTCTTTGTATTTCTCCATGGCTAATACACTAATTGTAATCAGGTCTTCTTCTCCCCAAGCATCTAGGTTTGTTGAGTCAGGGGTCAAGCTTGACAAGAATGATATTGATGGTTTGCTAGATGGAGTGAATATAGCATTTTGACTAACATCCATGCATTCAATTTTCACTAGGATCTCCATAGAGGGTGGTTCATTAGGTTCATCCTTTTTCTCTTCATCTTGACCTATTGTTTCTCCTACATGAACTTGTTCTTGCTACAAAGAAGTGTTATCAGTGCATACCTTTTTAAGCTTCTTCAGTGCTTACAAATGCTTCCTCAAACTTATTTAAATTATTTTCTAAGGTTGACATGGTGATCTCAACATCATTTATCACAATTGTTTCATCTGAATCCTTGACTGTATCAGAGGGTGATGTAACTTTGGGCACTAAATCATGTGGACCTGTCATAGGCACATTAGGAATCTCTAGTTCTTTATCCTGTTTGGGAGGGACTAGAATCACTTTAGTTGTAGGTGTCATTGATGGATACATGTGTCTATCCAAAAACACTTGTTCAAATTCTCTTTCAGTCTCTTTTCCAAGCAACTCATACTCTTTGTTCATAATGTGTAGAGTTCTTGTTTTGGTTCTTAGATGAGGTTTTACCAAATCTAACAGAATTGCCTTCTCATCGTGTGAGAAAATAGGGAGAAGACTGTCTAATTTTTCTTCTCTAATCCTCATATCCTCTTCAATTGCTTGCCTTTTCAATAGGTCTAGTATGTTCCATATTTTTTCTAGAATGATTGTCTTGAGTTCCAAAAATGACCTTTTAAACTTGATCATATGAGAGATAATCATAGAATGTATCTCCGATTTATCTATCTCTTGGTACTTGTCATATACATTTGTAATTGAATCAAGTCTTCCTTCATTAATGATTATGTTCCTTAAGACTGTTAGACTAGGTCTGAATCCTACCTCAGGAGGGTCTTGAGTGTTCTTTACTTTTCTCCTTGTTGTCCTTGAGGATGGGTGACCTATGGGAACTTGATTCCTTCCTCTGGTCATCTTTCTTGGTATTGAAGGTGGAGAGGATTCCAAGTCAATAGTAGTAGAAGGTGCATATGTACCTTCATCAGAATTCTTCTTTTTCTTCTTATGGATATCATCTGATTTCTATATCTTTACTTTTAAACTTGTTTGTTTAAGCTCTCTTGCAAGTTTAGCTTCCCTAGCTTTATCTAGGTCTTCTTGTGTGACACCATGAACTTTTAGGATGTTTGATGTAATCCTTGATGCCTCCCTCTTATTATCTTCACTGTATAAGATAGAATCAACTTGATTTGTCTTCTCTTTGTATGTGCCCCATCTTGGCTCTTTTGGATCTATAGGCACAAACAAAAGAGCTTGTGCATATCCTTCTAAAATATGTTCTTCTACTTCATAACCAAGTGGATGATTCCATTGGTTCTTGGCTCAACTGCTTCCATGCAAGTATAGTTAGTTTTAACCATGAAGCATATGGTGTCTTTGTATTTTTCAACTATCTTCTCTGATATTCTGAACATCTTATGCATCTTGATCCTAAATTTCTTAATCTCCATATCCATAGAGTCCTTTTCACTACTTTCTGATGTAGTCTTTAATGAAATTTGAGACATAGTAGGTTTACTCCTGTCAAGGTAAAGATTAGAGACTTTACCAACAATGTGGAAGTATAGGTAGATAATCAAAGAGCCAAATCTAAATATTTTTCTCTTGTCATGCTTGATAGATCTAATGTTCTCAATCAGTTGTGCATGCAATATCTCATAGAGATTATATTGTGTGTTATCTCTTGCCATCCTTATTGCTGCCAGTACTGTAGCTGTGGACACACTATTTAGTCTACTTGTATGCTGAAACTTATAACCAAGTATCATGGTGAGGAGTTTGATGTCTTCTTCCACAATGGGATCAATATTCATCATGTGCCTATCACTTCTAGATAAGAAAGCCTGCTCAACCTATTTCTTTACATCCTTTCTAGTAGGAAGAATGGGTCCAACCTTGGAGAGTCCAGTCATCTCATGAATGAGGTCAGAAGTGATGTAGATGAGAACTTCACCAATCCAATATAGATCATCATGTATCCTACTAAGTATAATTTTAACCCATTCTGGTTCATAGAACTCATGCGCATTTGTGTATTCAAAAATAGGGTTATCAGTGAGATGCGAGTATTCATCCTTGAATGAGTAATCTAGTTTCATCATTAATGCCATGAGCATTGTTATGCTTTTTTCACCAATAGACTCCTTCTTACAATAGATGTAAGTGCAAATTTCCTCTACATGCATGACTCCTAGAAGATTCTTGGAGAATGCCCCTTCTACATCATCTAGCACAGACTTGAATGGATGCTTCTTAAACACATATCTATTTTTCTCAGAGATGTCAAACACTGTAGGAGTAGCCATTACTTAATTGTAACTTTCTTAAGTAGGGTTTCACAAGATTTTGAAATGACACATCCACTAGGGTTTTGTTTCAACTTTAATTTGACTTCCTAACCAACCAACAGTTATCCTTCAACACTTTGATGCTAACTTTTTTTGTGTTCTCTGAATGCTCAATCTCGAAAGCAAAGTGAGGATAAAAGATCTTTTACTGAATTATATAAAATGTTATTGCATTTAATGCTTGATGTCGTAATGGGTTTACACTTTGAATTTCAATCTTTGTTCTTTTCTAAGTACAATCTATGCATCCATGCATAATTCCTCAATTCGTCACCAAATATATGAATCCATAGGCACATACTCAGAGGTGAGTATACCAGCAACACCGGGGTTTAGAGCTAGAATAAATCCCCCTAAGACAAAGAAGGTAAACTTAACCAGAAGTAGAAGGTGCATCCAATATGGATGCATCTACTACTTTGTTCTCATCATTATCTTTCTTTACTTCAACCCAAATTTTACCTAAATCTTCTGTAGCTTTTACAAACTTGAATTCTCCAGATTCTTCAATTAATGATTCTTTAGGCTTTTCTTATTTTTGAGTTCTTGACCTGGAAAACCTTGAGATATGTCCTTCTTTGTTACATGAGTTGCAAATGATTGGAGGTCTATTGATATTGTTTATCATGTTTTTCTAATTGGCTGTGTGTCCATTATAATTACATATCTGACATGTAATGTTCTGATAGTTTCTCTGAGGTTGATTTCTCTGATTGTATTGAGTCATATTTCTTTGGTTCTGCTGTGACTGATTTATTTGACTTGTTCTGCAATGTATAGCCCTATGACCAAATTTATTACAGGAGTAACAATAGCCATTGAAAGGTCTTACCTCTTTACAATCTCTTTCCAAGTGTCCATGCTTGTTAAAAGCATAACAAGTTTGGTTAACTAGCTTGTGTTCATCTTTGGGAGGTTATGTATTACCCTCTACAAGATTCTCCATTTTCTTTGCTTCTATGGATTATTCTTGTGCTTTCTTTCTTTCTTTCATTTCATTGATTTCAATTTGAGCTACATTGTATCCAACACTTTTAGTATCACCTCTTAGCTTCTATGCATAAAGTTATTATTGAATTAGTCAGAACTTGTGTGTAGTTTCTCAATTTTATCTTTTGCTTCTGTTAGTTCAGATTCTATCTTTTTGTTGATGTTTTCAAACTCCAAGATCTTTATATTTGCTTGCATAAGTTCTTCATCTAATTGTTTACTTTATTTGGTATTTTATTCAATAGAAATTAGGCTATCTGTAAGCTATTCATTCAGATCTTCAATCTTGTCCTTCAAAGACATGTTTTCTTCATTCAACTTTTCGACCATTTTTTCCAAATCATTTGTAGAAAAATCTTTCAGATCTTTCCTTAATTTTTTGATAAGCATTTGGGAGCCATCAAATTTTAGTTTAATCTCTTCATTTTATTTTTTCAGATCTGTCAAGGTCATCAAGGGCCACTTCAAGATTCTTTTTCAGATGTCTCTCTGCTTCTCAATCCATGATCTCTTCAAGTGGTTAAAATTTATTTCAGAGGACCAGAGCTCTGATACCAATTGTTAGAAACACTGAGAGAGGGGGGTGAATTAGTGTTTGTCACTTATCTTTGTTTCAGAAAATTAAAACTTAAATAAAATAGATAACAATTGAAGCATAACACAATAACACATAACACAAGATATGTTTATGGGGAAACCTTGATCAGAGGAAAACCCCAGTGGGAATCAGTACCCACAAATGATTGTACTAGTCTTATGAGCCTATTAGAGTTCCTTTGCCCTGTTAGGAGCATTCTTTACAATGCAAGTACAATGACCCTGTTAGGAGTCTTTACAAAACCCTGTTAAAGGTGGTTGTCTCATTGCTAGAGCTCACTGCTCAAATGGATGAAGGCTACAACCTCCAGGTAATAGATATATACTATATCGAAAGATAAACTGTTGTAATGACATTGTTGTTTGATCAGTTCTATTTATGCGCTGATGCTTTAATCTCTTGAAGACTTCTACTTCATACTGATTTTCTTATCTTACTCTTTTGAATATATTCCTTTCTTATTTTCCATTCCCACCTAATACAAAAGTGCATGTCTAGTATATATACATGCCTGAATAGATGTGACCGAAACAAGACCTTAGTTGGCCCAAAAAGAACATACACAACCCTTCCAAAAAAAATTTCTTAAGAATGTTTACTGTTAAAGACAAATTTACAAACATATTACAATAGGTGCATGGCCATTACAAAATAAAATATTATACGCTAATCCAAAATCTGAAGTCGGCTTCATACTCTATTTTCTAAACTGCTAGTGGCTCTTGAACTTCCTGTAACTTATCTCTACTGTCATACCATACTATGCGTGTATAGACTAAGCTTAATAAAATGTCATAAAGCTTAAGTATGGAGGCACATAGTCTGAGTCGATCATACACATGTGCGCTAGTGCAGTAATCAACTGCATATCTCTATACTATTTTGTTTTCTATACCTAGCCAATTCTGGTCTTCAAAGTTTACTATCAAAACTTCATATGACTTTGTTGCCATAATGACAACACAAAATTAGTCATATACACCCTGAGTGTCAACTTTCTAATAGATAGTGCTAAGGTCCAAGGAAAAAAAACCTATACACCTTCACCAAGGGATAATTTTTTATCTCTAATACTTCCATGTGGCATTATGCTCACCTAAATAGATTGTGTTCCAAGAAGCCCCCAATTCATGCACCCCTCCCTCTTCCATTCTTATGGACATCCATGGCCCAAGTAAGAAGAAATGTGTTAAAAATATAGGACTAAAAAATTGCTTCCTATCATGGTACTCTTGAAACCCCTACCCATACTACCACTAAGTTGGAACTTGTTTATCATAAAAGGAAATCCCTACCCCTCGTCAAGAAAAAAGGGAAAGCCTCTGTGGAAAAGCCAACTCACTATACAAGAGGTCATTTGTTTGATGAGGATATGGAAGAAAATAGCACCCCTAGAAGATCCAATATGTTGGCTACCTGATCTATTAACAAAGGAAATAATAATAAAATGGTATATTATAACACTAAGGAGGAAGAGGGTCGAGGGAGTGAGGAGAATTATTAAAAAAGTAGAGATGAAGAGGATAAAAAAGAGGGGGTTGTTGATCTTGAAGGAAGCTTGGAGATTGCTAATAGTTCCACCCATATTTATGAAAGTATTAAGAATGCACCCCTTGATCTAACAAATGGCATGTGTTATGTGCAACACAATGGTAAATGAATTGGAAAAGACCAAAGCTAGGGTGGTTGAGATTGAAAGGAAAATTTGTAGAATCTTCAGGTTCAGCCTAAAAGTAATTTATAGCTCTTCCACCTCCTTGTACCTCTTAAAAAAGACAATTCTTGGTGTGATGAGAGTGACAATGACAACTACAAGGAAAATTTCAAGTTCTTGACAATGGACTAGTCTAATGTGCTACAAAAATTGGGGTGAAAATTTAGAGGGTCCTGATAGGGACAGTGTCCCTTGTATTTTTTATAATTCTATTATTAATGGTCATACCTAGAATTATTTTAATACTTTTAAAGTTGTTTATGTTTTTAGCTCTCAAACTCTAAGTAGTTTAGTTATGTTTTTTGCTAGGGATGACCCTAAGTATCTTTTTTATAAGGCTTATGGTAGTATAGATGGTTTTTTGGAAAATTTCTCTACATAATATGGTTATTTGATGATGATGTTGATAGTTTTTTCAGTTATTTTTTATATTCCTAGTGTGTTGTCAATGTGTTATTAACTTGTTTCTATTATCTTTCCTATTGGTTATTCATCCTTTGGGTTATTTTGTAAAGAGACAACACCTGAGTTTTTGTTGTTTTTAATATCAAAGACCTATTTTCATTATAATTTGTTTTAAGAAATGATGAGGAAATAATAGGCTTAAACTATTATTGATAGTTCAAAAACACTTTGAAAAAATCAAAGTCACTAGGGGAATCGTCCTACTCCAATTTAGGTATACTAGGTGTTTACTTTTCTTCCAAGGTGCCACATTTATCGATATTAGTCAAATATATCACACTAAGCATTATAGACTTCTTTGGTGAAGTAGTTTCTATCTGAGACACTTTAAAAAGGCCTTAATTTATTTCTTTAATGATCCAGGTAGTCGATTCTTTTGTTTCTTTTAATATTTTCTCCCCCCCTTCTTTATTTTCCTGCATAAGAATGTTGACTGTCTTATTTCTTCTCAATTTTTGAGACATTCTCATCGCTACTGCTTTAGCTTCTTATTTAAACAATATGCTTCCATACTTATAAATAACCCATTTCATTAGTTTTTCTTCAAGCTTGACAACTTCTACACTTCTATCATGTAACACATTTGCAATTTTACCAATAATGTCATCTAGTGTGAATTCATATTTTGATAGATATATTATAATGAATTGTTCAATAGCTTCTTGATCATATGAAGACAACATTAGATATTTTTAGCCTTTTCATTTTTGGTTGTCACTGATGTTAGTGTTCTAGAAGAATCAGTATCGATGTGCTCTTATTAGTATCGGTTAAAGTATTACTCATATTGATATCATTGCTATTGGTCACTAACAGAGTACACCATTAGTTATCACCAAAAACTATGTTTCACATAATCATCATGATGAAATAATTTTTTACATTAGTATGCAAAGAGAAACTATTTTTGAACCGTCAGTTACACTACACTGAAAGACAGGTTTCAGTCCTTAATGAAAGTGCTAAGTATAGATAAACCCGATGACACATCTTTATAGTGGAAACCGACAGTGCAACCCAAACATGATACAGTGGAACCCGATAGGTATAAACTAACAGTGGAACTCAATGAGAAGAATAAACTGAAAATCAAGAGAATAGACAAGAGAGGAACCCAACAAAGCAAGGGACCCAACAAAAATAATTTCTATTCAAACCGAGTATTAGACACCGAAAGTTAGTTATATCCTGAGAAATGTGGATCTGACTTCCACGTCAGATAAAATACTTGTGTTTCATATTTAGCATTTTTTATTTGTTTTAAAACCATTTCTTGAGGGACAAGAAATATTATTGTAATTGTTTTAATCAGTCTAACTGATTAAAGACATGCAAACTAGGAGATAAAGGTAAAGTTGTAAATCTTTGATCATAGAGTTAAGTTCTTAATACATGAAACTAAAAAGGTCAAATCTATTATATAAATAGATGTGTAAACATTCATTTTGATGAATAAGAGGATGAAAGTGGCCAACGAGCACATATATGGATCAGACTGTGAGTTTTAAGAAGCAGAACAACAAAAGATGAATTTGGTTATCAAGAACCAAGAACCAAGTCTACCAAGCAACAAAGGTATTAATCAGTCACATTAGGTGATACATTATACATGTAATCTTTAATGGATCTATAAACATAAATTGTAGATTGCATACACTCAGGTCAATGAGTATTTTTGTCTACATTCTAACAAGTGTATCAAATAGAAGAAATCCTTTCAAGAAATGTGGATTTAACAATCCTATTGTAAATATCTTAACTGAGTGCACACTAAATAGTGTTGCTAAAGATCTTAACAAAGTAGACCTTAACCAGTCTCCACATAATAATCATAACAGGGTAGATCATCATAAGTGATCAAATTGTAAGCCTTAACCAATCTGCAGATAGTGAAGTTTTGTGGGTGTCATCCCCATCACATTTTTTACCTTTTAATAGTGGTTTTCTGTGTTACCATATCTTGTGTTATGTGTCAATTACTTTCATGAATTTTTCTATGAATGTCTACATACAATTAAGATTATGAATTGATATCACATGCATAAAGAAAGAACAACAGATATGATCGATAAAGAAAATAATTGATTACATAAGGTTAAAGGTTAATTAAATAAAAGTTGTAGAGGTACTAATTCAACCCTCCCCTCTCACTACATACTTCCCATTATTTCCAAAAATTGGTATCAGAGCTAGATCTCTTATTTGAAAATTTTAAAGACTTAAGAGAAAAGATCATACAATGGATAAGTATAGGCTTGACAAGAATATTGAGAATTAGAAACTAGAAATTTAGATCTTCTATGAGCAGTATAAAGAATCTAGAGTCAAGATGAGATAGTTGTTGGATGAAAGAAATATTATGGCATCGCGGTGTAATGAAATAGACTATCAAGAAGAGGAGATACCTAATCTATTTGAGTCTCCAGGATCTACAAATAGAAAGGCATCAGACACATCTGAAGAAAGCACCACAAGATTAAATGAAAGAAATCAACATCTGATAGAAAAAGTCAAGATACTTCAAATCAGTCAAGAGACATAGATGGTAAGAATTATTGATGTCATGAACAATGCTAGACAAGTTGAGCAGGAAAGAACACTAGGTATTGATGATAGGAGAAAGATCACTGAAAATCTAGAAGAAAAAGAGTCAAAAATACAAAGACTTACTGAACATCATCATGAGATCACCAATAAGATTATTCTTATGATTCAAGAGGAAAATCAATTGAATACAAAACTCAAGAAAGAATAGAAGCTATTGGTGAGCTAAGAGAAGAAAATGAAAAACTGAAGCATGAACTAAGAATTTAGAAACAACACAATGACATGATGAAGAGAGCTGAAGAAAGTAAAAAAAGGATGGATGACTTCCTAGATGGACAAAGAAGAGTCAACAATAATACTGGACTAGGGTATACCAAGAATGGAGAATCAGCATACCAAGTTGATCCAAAGAATGTGTACACAAATCCAAGACCAAAGAAGTTGTCATGCAATCACCATGGAAGGACAGGCTACACATCAAATGTATGCAGGAGCAAAAAGAAAGGTATTCCTAAATCCACACCATTCATAGGAATTTGTTATAAATGTAAAAAGAAAGGACATAAAGCTTATGAATGTAAATCTAAGGTGAAACAACCAAAGAAGGAAACTTACGTGGACAAATATTTCCATGCTTGAAAAATGCATGGGCACACATCTCTTGAATGCAGGAAGAAGAAAAAAAAAGAATGGAAACCTAAAGCTCAAGAAAATGCTTATCAACCAAAAACATTCGGTAACTCATAGGTTTGGGATTACAACACATGAGAAAACTATACATCATGTGGAAGATTTGGTCACATAGCTGCAAAATACATGAGGCAATGGACAAGAAATTTTAGGAGCTGGAATAACCCTGAAATGGCATGTCTACACTGTCATAAAGTTGGTCATCTAAGAAAAGACTACAGAGACCAAATGACAAAGACAAGCACATTTCCCAATGGATACACCATTGAAGGCATCAGGAAGATTAGAAACAAAATGTGGACAAAAGCTACAAACACTAATTAATCTAGACCAAGCAATGCAATAGGTGACACCATATCCAATAGATCTAGTGACATCACCACCCCCACCTAAGAAGAACAAGTATGGAACTACATTATACCAAGTTATATTTTGCATCAATTCCATTACACATAGTTAAATACCAAATCAACATGATTAAAGATGCACTATGGTATTACTTGTTATAACTCTGTGAAAACATTATCATCAATCTATACATACTGAAATACATCATTGTACATACAAAGCTAAGCTATCTATACTTGCCGAGAATCATCGGTTAACACATAAAACCTAAGTCACTAGTGTAAACTGAGATCTGTCAATAATCATGTGAGTTGACAATGTTGTCTTTGTCATAAACCAAAATCCATCCGCAAACATAACAAGTTGATAGCTGCCCCAAAGCATTGCATGTTCACTAAAACACAAGTTAGTGTATCACCAAACAACTCTGTAGTCACACACCGAGAAGTGGTTGAGCATTAATGACTTGACTTAGGTAAAAGTCTATAAATAGACGATGGAAGGGTTTCATTTTTCACACACCAACCAGAGCAAAGAAATAGAGAAAAAATTGAGCATGAAGAAGACTAATTGTAGAGTGACTCCAAATTGATCCACTGCACACCAAACATATTCCTAACAGCTATAGAGGTTGAAGTAACAAAGATAACCAAGAACTCTATTTTCATTTACTAGAAAAAGCCCTAAATTTTGAACCGGTGGCATCAACTTCAAGAACCTCCAAGATCAAGAATGATAAGAAGAATAAGGTCAATCTAATAAATATTTCTACATGTGAAGAACCTCACTACAAGTTATGCCCTGAGGTTGCTTCACAACCCGACAACACTAGTGCATTCTCCAGTATACCAACTAGGGTTTTGCTCATTAAAGACATGTGAGCTTACATACACTGCAAGATTGGATAAATAGGAGACTTGGAAGTTGAGGAAGCTTAAAATAATCTTTGAAATTATTATGGGGCTATCAAGGAAGAGCGTAAGCACATTGAGGTAAAAGGGCTCACAAATGCCCTATGATTACCAAAGGAGTACAAAACCAAATGGATTCAGTTAGTGTTGAGAAGACTGCATGACTGAAAGATGTGGCTAGATGAGCCTAAATCGATAACCCAAGATGCTATACATGTTGTTACCAGTTATCCCATAACCAAGAAACCCAAGGCACTTAAGCACCCTCCTCGAGTTGATATTGAGAAGAACACAAGAGTTGCATGGGATGGAAGAGGATTAAAGGTATCCACCATCACCAATGATGAAATGAAATTTGGAGCATGTGTCTTAGGATACAAGTTCTTTCAGGCTAGCAGGTTGAACAACATTTCATCTAGAGTAGTGGATACAGCACATAAAATTGTCAAGAAGGGAGTCCAGTTAGATCTCTCATAATTACTGGTAAGACAATTAGGTGAGAACATGAGGACAATCAGGTCTGCAAAGACCAACTCATGTAAGTTTGGATCACTTATAATGTGTATATTATTCTACTTCCAAGAAACCTTCCCATCCATAGGTAATGTGAAATGGAAAACTACTCGACCAGTGACAGTGCAAATAAGTGAATTCATCAACTCACTAGGAGACAATTTTGAATCAGTAATGGATGAGTATTTCTCTAGATTCAAAGAGAGAATGAAAAAGAGAATAGAATAGATTCAAAATAAAATAGAAGAGACAATTATCACTATGATGAGCATATTCAAATATGTTCCAAAACAACTTGCAGATAACACGCCAAAAGAGCTTATGAACAAATTCTCAGCTAGGTGGACATATGCACTCAATGAAGAGAAAATCATAAGGGAAAGAGCCCTAGTTTCTATAATGCGACCTGAATAAAAAATGGAGGAGATTGAAGAGATGATGAAGAAACACTCCAAAAGGTTGTCACCAATGTTAAGAGCCTACCAAGTGCTACAAGGACATCTAATTGAGCTAGAAAGGAAGAGTGAGGCTAAATAGAGAAAGATACTTGATATACCTAAGAAGGATACAAGTCCCAAGCCACAAATAGCTCTTACCGACAAACAACAAAGTAAAGATGATCAGGATAAACATAGCTCCAAACATATTCTTATTACCGATGAAGATGTTAATGAAGAATCATTGAACACACAAGCCAAAAAGGATATGGACATTGGACATGAGACATGGCTAGATAATACTGTCATTGAAATTACCAGAGGAGATCCTGTAGATGAAATACAGAAAGATGAAGATGTCATTGTTGTCCAAGGCCTAACCAATGAACATGACATTATAATAGATTTTTCACAAGTAAACATATCAGGCTAGATGTCATTATTGATTCAGTCAATAAATATAATCTCATATAAGGAGAACACCCTCAAGCCCAATGCAAGCATACCTAAGGATGCAGGAGAAGGAGAAAAGAAAGACACAACCGATGACTAGAATGTCATCGGAGGGGATCAAAATGTAATAGGAGAAGATCTCATATAGAAAGATGAAGATTAAACTGAAAAGGATGCACTAATAAAAGATACAGATGAAGTGCAAAAAGACAAAGGTAAAGGAGAGAGGAAAATTGAAAATACTCCTAAGGATACCAAAGAAGTTGTAGATACACTTAAGGTTTATGAGGAGGCATCCACACACAACCAAGAGGCAAACCCTGAGAAATAGAAAAAAGGTACAACACCACCAAACCCTTCATCCAACTCATCATACCAACTAGAGAAGCTAGCTATGGTTCTAGATACAGGTGCATCACAAAAGAAGAAGAAGAAAAACAAGAAGAATAAGTTGGAGGTCACACTTGATGAAATCATTGTAATACCATAGTGTAATCCAACTACTTTAGATTTTGGATCACTCTAAGAGTATGGAGAAATTTTTCAAAGGATAGCTTTGCAAGAAAAGCTTAAGATGGAACACCGAGACTCCTAGGTACAAGAGACCACATGGGATATCTTAAGCCAGATAGTTCCTAACATTGATGTTGATCATAATACACCTATCCTAGATAAAATTTCCATTCTCATTAATTCCATCACAACACAAAATGTAGATACAAAAAAGGCGATTAAGGAACGAGAAGAACATAAGTTCTAATACAAAATGACAGAAAAGATCAGCCAAGAAGTGATCAAGAAAAAGGTAACACTTTTAGAACTAGAAGATAAAATTGATCTAATCATAAATGAAGCTATTTATTTAATACAATAATTGTGCACTTTAGACAAATTCACTAAGGACAATAGTGAAAAGATATAAAAGTTAGATTCAAATGTGAATACCAGTGCACAAGGTCTAACCAAAGATGAAAATGCAATTAAATTGCATTATGAGAAGATAATAGAGATCAAAAGGTTAAGGAAAGAAATCTGGGAAAAAGAATCACAATTCAAAGAAGAGGTTATCGAGCTATAGGCTCAACTTTTACCAAACCTCACACTTCTGCAACAACACATAAGTTCACCAAGATAGTTAATTGCCACCCTTGAGATGTCTATAGTAGAAAGCATCTATGACATGTATGCCAAGATAATGTTAGGATTGGATAATACTAAGAGGGGGGTGAATCACTATTATAGTACTTAATCAAATTCTTTAACCATTTAAATATCAGCCATAAACTTGCAGTAAAGAAAATAACATAAGTAAATGACACAATACTCATAACACCATATTTTGTTTTCGAGGAAACCTTGGCCAAGGGAAAACCCTGGTGGGGATGGTACCCACAAGCATGTACTAAAGTACAATGTCCCTGTAAGGAGACCTAGCCATGTTAGGAGCTGAATATTAAATAGTACATTTCCTTGTTAGAGGAATAACAACACTGTTAAAGGTTCACAACACCCTGTTAGGGGCCAACTGAGATTACAGCTCTTACAATATAATTTAGGTTACAAAGTGTTCTCAGTAATGAACAAAAACAAGCAAGACTGGTGCTGAGATAGTTCCTTTATAGTTCTTCAATGATCTCTTCCATTCTCTGCTCTTCTATTCACTCAATAAATTATCCAACTATCCAACTAACATCCATATATACAATCTTTATCAAAAATATCTTACATATATATCTCATAACTTTACAAAGTCGGCTCTCAATATGAATATTACAAATATTACTAACTTGACCTTCAATACAAAATACATTTAATATAGTAAACACTAAATGCATATTCGGTGCTCTTGCATAGTCCATGTGGAGGTTATCAAAAACTAAAATACAACTTCAATTGTCTGGAGTCCAAGCCATACTCCCTCAATCTTCACTACTGTCAGACTACTTTGTTTCATTGTTCTACTGCAGTCTGTCTGTCTTCAATTATGTCTAACTCACCGTATACTCAACCAAAACAAAATCAATCTTAGGTGGAGGTCATACATACCCCATACTATCTTCCTCTAAGCTTTCTTTCCCTAAATCATCGATCTCAATCTTCAACATCCAAAACACTTCTGTATCTCTGCTTCTACACTTAGTCGATTTTTGAATCACCAAAACTCATCTTTTCTTGAATCGGTTTGAAACCCAAATGTGTTTCCATAAATGAAAACCAAAAATTAAATCACATTTACACAAAATTGATTACTTTCCAAAAATATCTCCCTTTGGCATTGATGGCAACACTTGTCAAAAAAATGAATAAGAGTTCCAACAAATTTGTCCCCTCTATCATCTTTCTTTTTCTTTTCTCTTTTATTTTCTTCTCTATATAATATCTATATATGTTTTTTTTCTTCTCTTCTCCCACTTTGACAACAATAAAAAATGTGTATATGCAACAAAAGGTTTTAATTCTTGCTCACCATTTTCAAAATATCCAGAAAGTAATCTTCCAAGATCTTCACTTTTGCAGTCCATGTTTTGAACAAAATTTTGCTAATGTGAATTAAGCCATTCAATGAAAATGATGTATTCTCAGCTTCTTTCAAGTCTGTGGGAAAATATTTATCCTGTGAATCTGTCACTTTCTCCAATTTTGAGAGATGAACCTCAAGTATTGATAACTTAGGAGTGATAAAGCTTTTTAGCAAATTGAATCTTGTCAATACTCTCCCTTTCTCATTATCCAGTACACTGAGTTTAGCCAAAATCCTTGTGACTTATTTGTCTAGCTCTATTTTGGATTGTGAAGATGTTTCACAACCATCCATCATACTGCTTAGAGTTTCTCTCTCTTTGGCAATAATGTCTTCTACATTCTGAATATGCCTTATTGGATTCATGCAATAACTGAACAATTTTATCCCATGTCCTATGTAGCTTCTTGCATTTGTTAAGAAAGTCTTTGCAATGCCTAAATCCTATTTAATATATTTTCAAACTACTGTTAGCTTCTTTCATGAGTAATTCTTCTCTACCTTTTCTTTAGCTATCTTTAGTAGGTTCTCATAGTGCCCATCAAATTCATCATGTGTGATTCTTAGATTCTCACTGTCATCTTTATTCTGGAAAACAATAGGTGTTGGAAGAAATTTTTTTACAGTATCAATTTCTCTTGTGATTACTTTTTCCTTCTTGTCTCCTTTCTGTTCTGATCTCTCCTTTTCTTTTTTTAAAGCAGTAAATGCCAATTTTACTAGTTCTACTTCATCCATGATATCAACATTTACATCACTGCTAACCAACAATGAAATGGATGATGTGTTTACCTCTTTCTTTTCATCCTCTTTCTGATCTGTCTTCTTTTCTTCTTCCTTCTGCTCTTCTTCCTTCTTATGTTCCTCTTCATTTTTTTGTTCTACCTCATCTACCACATAAGTTTCCATATTTCATGAAAAAGGGTCCTTTTCATCTTGAGAGGTGTCAAGAGTTACTGCTACACCAGAAACATAGAAATCTGGTGGAGGATCTACTTCACTCTTCTCAATAGATGACTCTATTGCCTTAGATCTCTCACTCATTCCCAATTGTATGGGCGATGTGGTCTTAGGAGGTGAGGGCTTGTTAGAAATAGTACTCATCAGTATCTTCTATAGTGCCTTCTGAGTTTCCTCAGTGACTTCATCATATTTCCTTGCCATGATTTTCAATAATCTCACCTTGGTCCTTAGTAGAGGTTTTAGTTCCTTATATGTTCTGTCTCTTTCTTGAACTGATATCATAGGAAACATGTTATCTATTTCTTGGTTTCTAATTGTATCATCTTCAATTTGTGCAACATGTTTTCTTATCTCCAATCTCCCATATAGGTCTATGGGTATGCTTCCTTCAATTTCTAATAGTGTCTTCTTAAAAGTAAGTAGCTGATCTATCACAATGTCTTCAATTTTAAGTTTGTCTTCTTCTTCATACCTGTTATAATATTTATCAATTGTAACCAATTTGCCTTGCTCTAATGCTTTCTTCTCTAGCATCTTCATGTCAGGCTTCCAAATGTATTTTTATGTTTTCTTCTCTTCTCCTGTTGTGCTCTTCTCTTTAGGTGATGTATGCATACTTGATCGTGTTACTCTAGAAGTGTTATTCTCAGTTTGTATTATTTTCTATTGAGGAGGAGGTGGAGTGTCTACCATAATTACCTCAGGAGTGGGAGGGGCTATAGTACTTCCACTTGCTTGTCCAAGTGATCTTTCTGCCATCTTCTTTTTGACTTCTTTTAGTTCCTCTTCTGTCAATCCAACTTTAACTCAGCATTCATGTACAAGGCTTTCAATATTTATCTTCCTCAGACCTCTAGTCTATTCTTCTCTCACTTTTGTTGAGTTCTCCTCATAAGTTCCCCATCTTTCCTCTGTTGTATCAATATCTGCTACAAGGACATGTTCTACTTGCATAGTAATCACTTCAGAACTCACTTCATAACCCATAGGATAACACCATTTCTTCCTAGGTATGACTACTTCAAAGCACACACAATCAGTTTCAACCATGAAACAAATTGTATCTTTGTATTTCTCAACAATGTCTTCATGTATTTTGTATTTAGTCTTCATCTGTCTCTGTAGTATCTTGATCATACCAAATAATTCACCATCAACCCAAGTAGCATTCTATCTTTTGTAGCTCTGTGAAATCAATATGTCAGTGGGTACTCTAGACTTCCAACCACTAGGATGTAAACTAGGAAACTTGTGGTCAATATGAATGAAGATATGCATCAACAATGAACCAAATCTGAATGTTTTTTATTTGTCCTTCTTCACAAGCTTCACATTCTCAAGGAATTGTTGTGCCAAAACTTCATATATATTATACTGTACATTTTCTTTCACCATTCTCCATGCCATCATGGTGACTCCAATAGATACTGAATTAGGTATGCTACTGTATTAGAACTTGTACCCAACTATCATCGCAATCAATCTTACATCTTGCTGAAAGATGTCATTTACTATCATTGTATGTCTATCCCATTTGGAATGAATTAGGGTTTCAAATTATTTCTTCACATGTTTCTCTATAATAGGGATGACTCCGGTGTTGTTCAATCCTATGATTTCATAGATTAGGTCACTACAAATATTCATAGGTTGATCACCAATCCAGATAAACTGATCATGAACCCTGCTTAATAGTATTTTGAACCATTCATCTTCATAGAATTCTCATAAATCCATAATTTTCATTATGCTCAGTTGGTTAATATATTTGTATTCTTCTCTTATGACTCCATTTTCAGTCATATGCTCCATCTCAGTTGATATATCATCAATTCCCAGTATGTCATACTTACAATGTATGTAAGACCTAATATATTCCACATGTAACACACCATACGGGGTTTGAGAAAATTTTCCCTCTAGATCCTCTTCACATGATTTGAAAAGATGTTTCTTAAACTTATACCTAGGTCTATCTGTAACATAAAATATAATAGGTGCATCCATGGCTAGATGATGTAAAATACCTTTCTTTTGCTGAATTCCGAATTTATCCTTGAATCAATCATGCATGGACAATGTAGAATAATCTTAACTTCTCTACTCTATTATTTCCTTAGATCGCTCTTCATCAAATGGTAAAGATATAAGTCATTAAGTGGTTCTTTATACAAGTTAAGTTATGAATTTCACTTTCACTTAAAACTATCCAGTTGGTTGTTAGATCTCGTGAACAAAATATGTGTGTCAGCTGATGTTGCGCTCTTAGATGTGTACTTCAATATGTCATCCAAGCTGATACCCAAGCTTTCATGAGCTCAATCCATGAATTTCAGGGCAGGATATATTCTGATGTCTATATCCAATTCTCCCCCTAAGGCCATGATTGGCCAATTAGGTTGATTTTGTCTTGCTACCATCAGGCGAAGATCTAGTAGCCGCTAGTGACTCTCCCTGAACTGATGTCTCACTATTTTCTTTGATCTTCCATATCTTACCACTATTTATATCTTTTTCCCTTTTTAAGCAACTTTCAAAATCACTCTTCAAATCTACAACACTTTTACCAATATCATTTCCATTCTTCTGTGAATTCATAGGAGGTGGTACTCTTCAGTTGTCTGATCCATTATACCTGCAAAATTTCACTATATTTCTTGTATTATTGAATTTGTAACATATAGGAGGTCTTCTTTCCTCATTGACTTGTAGCTTACAGTACTTTTCAATGTATCCAATATTATTACATTTGTATCATGTAGGTTTCATTGTAGATTCTCTTCCATTGTCTTGTCTATATCCTGATTGATTAGGCTTTCTTCAATTTGTTTTCTTGTGCCCATATCCATTATAGTTAAAATAATAGCTAGAAAAAGTTCTATATGGGGAATTACCTTTGCAGTCTCTCTTCATGTGTCCAAATCTATTGTAGCCAAAGAATCTACCTCTGAAGGGTATGATTTGTTCTTTAGGCTCTTCAATAGAAGGTTTCTCAGCATCAATCTTCTCATTTGATTTCTCTTCCTGATTCTTTGAACATTCAGCTTCATTGAAGCCAATACCAATCATATCACCTTTAGTTTTTTGTTTGTCTCTCTGTTCATCAATCAAATCACTGCTAGTGTGAAGTTTCTCAATGTTTTTCTTTGCTTCAACAAGTTCACCTTTTACAATCTGATTGTATTTCTCCATTTCTAGATACTTGTTCTTGTAGTTTTTAGCCTCATTCTTCATTTGATCTAATGAATTATTCAAAGCTTATTCAACTTTATTCTTTGCATCCTTTTGTACCTATATTTCTTTAGCCATAGTCTCATTTTCAAGTTTCAAATTTTCATTATCTTCTTTTAGTTGTTTCACCTTATCTAAACTGTCTTCATCTAAATCCTCTTTTATCTGAACCATAATATCTTGTCTTTGATTTTTGGAAATCTCAAGTTGATCTTTGAGTTTCTTTATGAATTTCTCATCTCTTCACATGTTGAATCTCAATTCTCCATTCTCTTCTTTTTCTTTATCAAGGTCTTCAAGTGTAGCATCAAAGTTTTCTTGCAAACTATCCAAATCCATTCTGATCTCCCTCAAGTTGTTCGAATTTCTCTCTAAGGGCCAAAAGCTCTGATACCAATTTTTAGGATTCAATAATAATGAGAGGGGGGGTGAATCATTATTATAGTACTTAATTAAATTCTTCAACCATTTAAATATCAACCATAAACTTGCAATAAAGAAAAGAACATAAGTAAATGACACAATACTCATAACACCATATTTTGTTTTCAAGGAAACCTTGGCCAAGGGGAAACCCTAGTGGGGATGGCACCCACAAGCATGTAATAAATTATAATGTCCCTATAAGGAGACCTATCCCTGTTAGGAGATGAATATTACATAGTATAGTTCCTTGTTAGAGGAATAACAAGCCTGTTAAAGGTTCACAACACCCTGTTAGGGGCCAACTGAGCTTACAACTCTTACAATATAATTCAGGTTACAAAGTGTTCTCAGTCATGAACAAAAACAAGCAACACTAGTGCTTAGATAGTTCCTTTATAGTTCTTCAATGATCTCTTCCATTCTCTTCTCTGATATTCACTCAATAACTTATCCAACTATCCAACTAACATCCATACATACAATCTTTATCAAAAATATCTTACATATATATCTCACAACTTTACAAAGTTAGGTCTCAATGCGAAAATAACAAATATTACTATGTCAGCCTTTAATACAAAGTACATTTAATATAGTAAACACTAAATGCATAGTTGGTGCTCTTGCATAGTCTATGTGGAGGTTATCAACAACCAAAATACAAATTTGATTGTCTGGAGTCCAAGCCATACTCCCTCAATCTTCACTATTGTCATACTGCTCTATTTCATTATTATGTTGCAGTCTGTATGTCTTGAATTCTGTCTAACTCACCGTATACTCAACCAAAACAAAATCGATCTTAGGTGGAGGTCATACATACCCCATACTATCTTCCTCAAAGCTTTCTTTCCCTAAATCATCAATCTTAATCTTTGACATCCAAAACACTTTTGTATCTTTTCTTCTACACTAAGTCAATTTCTGAATCACCAAAACTCATCTTTTCTAGAATCGGTCTGAAACCCAGATGTGTTTCCATAAATGAAAAAAAAAAAGTAAATCACATTTACACAAAATTGATTACTTGCTAATAGATAACACATAAGTAATAACTAAGAGGGGGGGTGAATCAATGGCCTCAATAATATTCCAATTAATCAACCCAAAACTTTGGTACCACAATATTAAGCCTCTAGTTATCTTCAGTCTTATAAGATGAATGCCTTCAAATATACTTATCAAAGTACTACTGCTCAGAATTCTTTGTGAGATCTTATTCTTCTAATTTACCGAATAGTAGATTTTCATTTATCAAAAAATAGTAAATTACTTAGAGTATATCGATCAATCTAGATTAGTTATGTGTAATAAAAAACACTAAATTAATGAATCATAAACATATTGACACATGGATTTTTAACATGGAAACCTTGTTAAGGTAAAAACCACTTGGGACCGCTAACCCAAAATTTTCATTCTTCTGTAGTGAGCTTGGTGAAGAGCCAACCCTGTTAAAGGTTACAAACACATTGTTAGGTGTGACCTTGTTAGAAGATTTAGTAGAATATTTTTTCACTTGATATCGGGAATCTCTATGCTACCTTCTATGACCAACCCCAGTGTATTTTTTCAAATGGTATGTGGCATCTCATGCTATCTTCATGATCAAACTTTTTGATACTCCTTGGGATGTATCTCAATATAGAACGGATCTTGAAATCCTTCTCGGTTAAGAGACTTTCTGAATCAGTGGTTAAAATAAAACAATAAATGATCTATTCATACATACAACTTAGAATTTTAGATTTTTAGATCTATTGTAAGCTCTTTCTGATCAATATATCTTTTCAATCCCTTTTCTCCACTTTTTGCTTGGTGATGCTATGTTCCTTTGTTTCTTGGTGTCCACATAAATCTCTAGCCCTTTCGTCAGCTTGATTGATCAGGACTACATGAATTTTTTCTTCATCAGTTTCTCTTCAACATCCTCTTTTCTATTCACTCCCCTTTCTTAATTGGTAATGAATTAAGTTGTCTCTTTATAGACATGATATCACCGTTTCTAGGTTCTTGATTCTCTTGATCTTGGCGTGATCCACATTTCTCACCAATCTGATTTGAAGCATAACTCTTGTTTTATCTCATAGAAATATTCTTTCCAACTAGACAAAACAAATTTAAATCCTTTACTTATCTCTGGCTTTATCTTTTTGATGAAAACAATGATAACTACCAGTTAAGTCTATATTTAGCTCTGCCAGCTAGATATTTTGTTGTTTCTGAACTCCAATTAACTTTGGTGTTTTAACTCTTGTTATCTTTGGTCAACACTTCAGTTCTCCTCGGGCTTCTCCATCGGGGTTTTCTATCTGTCGAGGTTGTCTGTCCTTTGGGCTACACTATAATTCTATTCATCGAGTATGCTTGTGATTTTGCTCATTGGTAATGCTCGTTAGCTTCTTTTCTCAGGCATCACTATGACTTAACTTTCGATGATCTTTGTTTTTCAGGTTCCACTAGTCGTCGGTTTTTGAAGTCACTTAGTGAATGCTTGTCTTTTATGCATTACTAAAAGCATTATATTTATCTCTCTAATTATCTAAAGTCTTTGACACTTTGAATATGATCGATTAGATTATATCAAGTTGACATCAATGATAATACAATCTATTAACTAATTTAATGTCTTGCATTATCTTTTTGCATTTTGGTGATCAAATTAACATCTTCAAACATTCAATCAGTTACATGTCATCAATCTCTCCCTTTGGCATTGATGGAAACACACTACATTATCACACTATATTATTACTAATACAATATGAAATATAATAGTTTCATCAATCTTTCCTATTTTAACTATTACAAATGTCTGGCTCTTAGTAAGCTCAAATATCTTAGATTTGTTTCTTGCAAAGTGATATCTTCAATCTTCAATCCCTTCATTGGATATATGTAGAAGCTTCTTTTTCTATTTTGATAGGTGTTCTGCCTTGACTTTTCCTCTTCTTGGTAATCTCTTTTTCCTTTGACAACAATGAGTCATCTCTCCCTTTGTGTGTATTCTCTTCCTTTTGTTACTGCTCTCCCTTTGATGGATATTACATATGTAATCAATCTCTCCCTTTTGATAATGATATAATCTCTTCTTGATAATGAGATAATCTCTCCCTTATACTGATGAGAATCTCTCTTCCTTTTGATTCCTGATAATGAGATAATCTCTCCCTTTGACAATAATGCCAAACAATTTTCTTCTATATCATCTTCCATTTCTTTTATGATATATTCCTTGAATTTCTTGATCCATCAACAATACATTCACTCTTGTGTTCGATGTAGATTTGTACCTCGCTATGTACAAATGTATCTGTTGTTGTTCATCTCTTTAGCTTGCATCAACATGAATGATATTTTGATTTGTTATAGGCTGATGCAACCTTCTAGTCAGCTTACTGACCAATAGACAAGGGTTGTACCCCTAGTCTCTTTCTCAGGTACTCAAATGTATCTTTCAATAATGGCGTGGTGAATATATCATCCAATTGTTCCTTTAATTGAACATATTCTAGTATAACTTCCTTTTCTTGCACTTGTTCTCTTAGATAATGATACTTGATTGCTATATGCTTAGTCTTAGCATGCATGACTAGATTCTTTGATATGTTTATTGTACTGGTATTATCACAATAGATAATTACCGGTTCAAGAATCTTCATATTCATACCTTCTACTAACTATTTGATCCATGCAATATTGGAGCAATTTTCAGCAGTAGCCACATATTCTGCTTCTATAGTAGACTAAGAGATGCAACCTTGCTTCTTATTGATCCATGTGATAAGTTTGTCACCCATGAAGAATGCTCCTCTAGTTGTGCTCTTTTGGTCATCAATGTTTCCAGCCCAATCAGCATCTATATAGACTTGTATCTTGATTTTTCCTTCTCTTTTATACCATAAGCCATAGTCCTTGGTGTTCTTTAGATATCTCAGAATTATCTTGACAGCAGTCATATGTGATTCTTTGGGATTAGCAGAGAATCTTGCAACTATTCCAACTGCATGTGATATATCTGGTCTAGTATGAACAACATACATTAGTTTGACAATAAATGATATATAGAAGGTTTGATTTACCTCATTTGATTTGTCTTCTTTTGTCATCTTATATCTAGTAGCCATAGGTGTTCCAAGTGGTTTGGAATCTTCCATCTTGAATATCTTTAGCACTTCTTTGATGTATTTGGACTGAGTGATATATATGCATGCATCTTGTTGAAGAATCTATAGACCAAGAAAGAATTTGATCTCCCCAAACATAGAAATTTCAAACTCTTTGCTTATTTCATTAGCAAAATATTTTCATAACATTTCATTTCCCCCAAAAATGATATCATCAACAAAAAATTTTGCAATCAAAATATTACCATTGGTCTCTTCTTTTAAGTATAGATTGCTATTTTCACTTGTTCTTATAAATTCAATACTAATGAGATAGGAGTGAATTATTTCATACCAGGCTCTAGGTGCTTGTTTCAATCCATACAAGGATTTATGTAGTCTACATACCATTTTTCTTTTGTCTAGATCAACAAACCCTTTCGGTTGTTCAATGTATACCTCTTCTTCAAGTATTCCATTTAGGAATGTAGATTTGACATCCATATAGTATACCTTGAATCCTTTGTATACAGCATAAGCAAGTAAGATTATAATTCCTTCTATTCTAGCAACGGGTGCAAAGGTTTCACCCTAATCAACACCTTCTTCTTGTGCATATCCCTTTCATACTAATATTGCTTTGTTTCAGTGACTTCTCCATTCTCATTCAGCTTGTTTCTAAATATCCATTTGGTTTCAATGACATTCTTGTCATATGGTCTTGGTACTAGTGTCCATTTACTATTCTTATCTATTTTTTCTATATCTTCATTCATAGTACTGACCCATTCCTCATTTTCAATTGCAGTATTAATAGATTCAGGCTCAAAATCACAAAGTAAACATCTGGTGTTTAGTGACTTACTTCTTGTTCTCATTCTAGCCTTCTTGTCTCCTATGATCTGATTATGTGGATGATGTCTTCTGACATACTTGGCAAGTTTCGGTTCAGCTCTGTGTTCATCATTTTTATCATCATCTTGACCTTCATTCTGATCTCCATCGCTTGAAACATCATTTTGAGGATTTTCCTAATTTGTTAGTAATTGCAGCCTAATGCTTAGGTGCAATGTTCTGTTTCTCCAGAGTGATATAGTGTTTCTCAGGTAGAGTGTCAGGTTCTTCAGTATAAACAAACCCGTTGTAGTCCTCTAGATCTTTTCTTCTTTCCTTATTATTCTTTTTTGCAAATTCATCTATTTTCACATTTGCACTTTCAATGATCTTGTTAGATGACTTGCTAAGACACTTATAAGCCCTTCTTTTGGTTGAATACCCTAGAAAGATACCTTCTTCACTTTTGGAGTCAATTTTTCCATTTCTATCATCCTTCAAAATATAACATTGACTACCAAATATTCTGAAGTGACTTACATTGGGTGTATGACCATACCAAAGCTCATAGGGTGGCTTCTTTGTCTCCTTCTTTAATTGTACTTTGTTTAATGTGTATACAATAGTATTGATAGCTTCCCTCTAGAAAGTTTGAGTGATGCTTTTCTCAATCAACAATGTTCTTGCACAGTCAACAATTGATCAATTTCTCCTCTCAGCAATCCCATTTTGTTGTGGTGTTCTTGGTGCAGAAACCTATATTTTAATTCCATGCTCATTGCAATAGTTAGTAAACTCATTTGAATTAAATTCCCCTCCTCTATATAACCTTAAACATTTCAATTTCTTGTCACTTTGTTTTTATACCATAGCCTTATACCATTTAAACATCTTGAATGCTTCTGATTTATATTTTAAAAACATAACTGTCATCATTCTATAATAATCATCAAAAAAGAGAATGAAATACCTATCTCCGTAGTAACTCTTTGTCCTCATGGGTCCACATAGATTAGTATGGACTAATTATAGAATTGCATTAGATGTATGTGCTTTACTCTTGAAACTAGACTTTGTCATCTTACCATTTTGACAAGTGTTGCACATGATATGCTTGATCTTAGTCCTGCTTAGTAAGCCTCTAACTTTTCTTTTATTTCTTATCTTTATCATGTTTTCAAAGTTCAGATGACACAACCTTTTGTGCCACAACCATATGTCTTCATTTCTATCTATCAAACAAGTGGTGTTAATGTCATCAAGATAGAAAAGGTTACCTTTTGTATGTTCACTAGTTCCGATCAACCTTCCTGATTCGTTGAATATCTTTTCCTTCCTATTCTCAAATGCTACTCTGTGACCTATATTGTTCAACTGTGAAACACTTAATAGATTATAATTTAGTCCTTTTACCTAGTACAAATTTTCACATTTGATCAAGTTATTCAGCATTATGGTTCCTTTACCTTCAATTGGACAAGGTGTGTCATTACCCATTCTTATTGAACCACCATTATAAAATTCACAAGTTTCAAAATTTTTCTTTTCTGGTGTAGGGCACCTCCCTATTTGTTGTTTTGGTGTCTTTTAGGGTTTTCTTAGATGTTTGTGTGTGGTTTGAATAAGGTCCAATGGGTTGGATGAAATGATAAGTTAACTTCATGTTTATAAGAGCCTTAGTGCTCATTAGGAGTTTTAGGGTCATTTTGGCTTAAATAGTGAAAAGTTGATATTTTAGTGCAATATGGGTTTGAGGTGTGTTTTAGGACCCTACATATCTTATCTAGGGTCATCAAAGTAAAACTCACCCATCGAGTTGACAAAGGAAGTCAAAATGCTCAAAGTGTAAAAAGTTGCTAGCAACTTTGAAAGTTGCTCGAGCAACTTTTGCAAGAAATTGAAAAATGTAGTTAGATCAGTTGTAACTACCCCATGCTCAGTATATGAGAATGTATTCAATGTTTTGAGGAGGTTAATAAAATTTTGGATTGCAATAATTGTTCTTGGCACTTCTATAAAGATGTCTGCAACTATTTTATTTTAATCTGCACTCTCTCTTTTCTATTGTACGGCTGTGTACAAATTGGCATAGGTGATCGGACCCCATGGGGGTGTAGTGGTTTCAATTAGCTTCCTTATTTAGTATATAGTTTTCTTCCAAGTGTTTTTAGTGTTAAGTTATTGAATTTTGAAGGTCACTAGTCTACAAGTGACTTCACAGTGTTGTTTAGGTAGAAATGGATCTAACCTAAGAACCCACCGATGGATTTGATTGAAACCATGGGAGAAGTAGGGTTAGACTCTGTAGATAGGGTTTTTTTTCATTCTTGTTGTTGCAATGGATTTCCTAGGCCAAATAGGAAACCCTATGGCTGACTGGTGAATCTAGGTGAGTCAGGACAGGGAGAAGAAAGAATTGGTTCGAGCACTCATGAATTTTTGGAAAAGACTTAGTGGCATTTTCAGATGCCCTAGATAGTCTCCTAAAAGGATTCAAAGGTGGAAGGAGGAGAATTGAATGTTGGAGATCATTTTGTCAATTGTTTATGTTGAAGATGCCTAATTAATAGGCTAAAAACTAGGACCTACAAGAACTAGGGGGTTGAGTGCATCCAGAGGTTAGGACTTTGGATTATGATAGTGTTTGTTGATACCTTGAAGATTCTCAAGGTCTTTTTTGGTGTCATTTGGAGGTTTTGGGAGAAATAATCCAAAAATAGTGAGTTTAGACCTACTAGGATTTGGGCAGTTAGGCCTCCTAATGAAATTGTGACCAATTGGATTGGTCACGGGTCTTGAAGTATTGGAAAGAGTTCAAAATGACCTAGGATGGGTCAAGAAGATTGGTAAGAGTCTTGGTGGATGTATGGGAAGATCATAAGAAAGGGTTAGGAATTCTAGGAGTGGACCTAGAGGACAAGACTAGGCATTTGGGGAACTAGTTGGACTAGTTGAGCCTAGAACTTTTGGAAGTTTCCAAAGATCAACTATACCTTGGAGGAGAAATTTATTGAGAGGGTCTTGGAGATCCTAATTGGGAAGGAATCCAAAAAGAAGTGCCATTGGATGGTTAGGATAGAGAAAGAAGCCAATTGAGTGGATAAAACTCTAGAGTCCTAAACCTTCTGCATCAGAGTGGTATCAGAGCCAGATCTTCTTGAAGATTATATATGTCTGAAGTGAAAGAGAGTCAAGAGGTTGAGAACATGCCTCCTAAGGAAATGAGTAGGGATGCCATAGTGGAATTGTTATAGGGCCTCTTGGAAAAGGCTAGTGTTTTTGAGACAAAGGGGAAAAAGAAGATCACTAAATGGGGAGATGAGAGTGATCAAGATGATGAAAGTCAGATAGAAGATTCATCTAACAAGGGTAAAGAACCTAAGATGGAAAAAGAACAAAAGGTATTCTTAGATGCCTTTAAGTCCCTAAACAAGGACATTATGGAACACATATCATATTATTGTGGTAGCCTAAATGGAGAAGATTTTTTGGATTGGCTTGAATCCATAGACAACCAATTTGATTACAAAGAAATATGAGAGGAGAAGAGGGTCAGCTATGCTAAGGCTAGACTCAAGGGATCCATATTGGTGTGGTGAAACATGATGCAGGATGATAGGGTAACCAATGGAAATAAAAATATTATTTCTTGGGAGAGAATGAAAATCAGATTGAGGGCACAATTCTTGCCTACTGATTATGAGATACAAATGTATCAAAAGTTGCAGAACTTAAGACAAAAGGATATGACAGTGAGTGCTTACACCAAGGAGTTTCACAAGTTGAGCCTAAGGGCTAGAAGACAAGAAGAAGAAATGGAGAAGGTGGCAAGGCATCTCAATGGGTTGAGGCAAGGGATACAAGATGAGATTAGCATGATGGATCCTGACAATATGCACAAATGTTTCCAATTATCCTTGAGAGCAGAGGATAAGGCCATAAGGAGGAATGACTTGCATCAAAGGGGAAGGGCTGGCAAAAATAATAGAGGTTTTCAGATAGGAAGGAGTAACTTTGGTAGGGGACAAAGCATTAATAGATAAGAAGATAATCAGTCTATGGATAATAGTGGGGGTAATCAGTTTAGGGGATCCTTTAAAAGAGGAGGATACAGAGGAAGAGAGCCTCCTAGAGGAAGGTTTTAGTCCCAACAAAAATCCAATTCAGTCTCTACTAGTAGGTGTTATAACTGCAACCAAGTGGTCACACAATGGGTAGGTGTCCTAAAAATACTTCCTCATCTTCAATGGGGGATAGAAGAAATCAGTTGGTACAAGAGGATGACACACAAAGTGTTACTTCTCTCATTTCCAAGGTAGGGCCAATATTGGATGGAGGGAAGTTGGTGTTAAGGAGAACTTTGTTGAAAGTGCCTGGCACTATAGAGCCACCCCAAAGAAAGAACTTTTTTAAGACAACTTGTAGGTCTCATGGGAATATTTGCAAAGTGATAGTGGACTCTAGATCCACTAAGAATATAGTATCCACAGATATGGTTGAAAAATTGAAACTAAGGAGGATACCTCATACCACACCTTATAAGGTTTCATGGTTGAGCAAGGGTCAACAAATAGTCGTAGATAAACAAACCTTGGTGGAGTTTGAGATTGGAGAGTATAAGGACAAGGTCCTATGTGACATACTGTCTATGGATGCATTCCATTTGCTTCTAGGATGTCCATGGTAGTATGATGTCAAAGCAATACATGGTGGTGAAAAGAATAGTTATGTGATTACCAAGTCAGGGAAGAATTTTTAGATGGATCCTTTGCCAGAGCCTAATGAGGAGAATCATGTGGGGACAAGTGTGATGTTATTGAGTGGGAAGGAGTTTCTAAAGGCCATGAAGAAGGAGAAAGGAGTCCGTTGTGCAATGATAGTGAAGACAAAGGAGGAGACCAAAGAGAAATTCAACATGCCACCAGAGATATAAGCATTAGACCAAGGGTTTGAAATGTTGAAAAAGAGAATTGCAAAGCTACCTACTCTTAGGTTTCCCAACTTCAATCAACTCTTTATGGTGGATTGTGATGCTAGTAAGTTGGCTATTGGAGCAGTGCTAAGCCAAGAAGGACATCCTATGGATTTCTTCTCAAAGAAGTTGAATAAGGCTAAAAAAAAGTACTCCACCTATGATTTGGAGTTATATGCTATGGTACAATCCATTAAGAAGTGCAGACACTACCTATTACCTAGGGAGTTTGTGGTCTACACTAATAACCATGCTCTAAGTTTCTTGAATGGGCAAGAAAAAATGAATCAAAGGCACTTGAAGTGGGTAGAATCATTGCAAGCTTATACATTTGTCATAAAGCACAAGAAGGGGGTTAGAAACAAGGTTTCCAATTCTCTTAGTAGAAGAGTACTCACAATATAGGAGATACAATTTCAAAGTGTAGGGATGGATGATTTGAAGGACCTCTACAAGGAGGAAAAATATTTAAAATATGCCTATGAGGCATGTGTGAAGTTCCAACAGGGCTTAAAAGTGGATTTCAATGAGTTTATGTTGTAAGAAGGCCTATTGTTTAAAGGATATCTTATGTGTATTCCTCAATGCTCAATGAGGGAAAACATTGTGAAGGAGAAATACCCAGGCAGCTTGGGGGGCCACTTTAGAGTGGATAATACATTGGAGCAAGTCAATAGGCATTACTATTTTCCTAAGTTACAATCAGATGTGAGGAGGTTTGTAGAACAATGTCAGATTTGTCAGAGGGAAAAAGGACAAAGCAGCAACAGTGGGTTGTACCAACCCCTATCCATACCCCAAAGACCTTGGGAGTGTCTTAGTACAAACTTTGTTTTGGGGTTATCAAAGACACCTAGAGGTCATGACAGTGTGTTTGTGGTGGTGGACTATTTTAGAAAAATGGCACACTTCATTCCATGCAAGAAAACAAATGATGCTTCTCAAATTGTAGGTCTATTCTTTAGGGACATTGTGAGGATCCATGGATTGCCACTGAATATTGTAAGTGATAGAGATAGTAAGTTTGTGGGTCACTTTTGGAGGACCCTATTGAAGATGCTTGGCACAAACTTGTCTTTCTCTTTAGCCTACCTTCCACAATCAAATGGAAAAATGGAGGTAGTCAATAGGTTAGTTGGGAACTTGCTAAGTTGTTTAACTAAACAACATGGACAGTCATGGGATCACATCATAGGGAAAGTAGATTTTTCCTATAATGACTCCATTAATAGGAGTATAGGAAAAATCCCCTTTGAGATAGTACATGGGGTAAATCCTAGAGGGATCTTGGAGTTGAGGGATCTCAATTTGAAGGACAAGAGGAGTGCACAAGAAGAGTCATTTGCAGAACATATGAAGGAGCTTCATGATCAATTCAATAAGACTTTACAAAAGCAAGTGGATAAGTACAAATCCAAAGTTGATCAGACAAGAAGAGATTTTTAGTTCAAGGTAGGGGATCTAGTACTTTCCTATCTCAAGAAGGAGAGGCTACCGAAAGGCCAGCCAAATAAGCTACTTGTGAAGAAGATAGGGTCATTGAAGATTTTGCATAAGTATGGAAAGAATGACTATGAAGTGGAATTACCACCTGATTTGTGGATTTCACCCATTTTCAATGTTTGTGACTTGTACCCCTACAAGGGAACATTTCTAGATGCAGGTCAGTCCACTCTTATAGACTTGGAGGATGATGATTGGGTGAAAGACTTGCCTACCCCAATGCCACTAAAATTGGAAAGTCTACTAGATTCTTAAGTGATAAACAAGACAAGGAAGGGTAACTAAAAGGAGTACCTCATCAAGTGGTAGAGACTACCTAAAGCCGAGGCCACTTGGATGACAAATTTGGACATTCTAAAACATGGGGTCACCATTGAAGATCTCCTAACTCAAGGGACTTGAGTTATTTGTCCCAGGGGAGTATGGTGCAGGGCACCTCCCTATTTTTTGTTTTGGTATTTTTAAGGGTTGACTTATATGTTTGTGTGTGGTTTGGAATAAGTTCCAATGGGTTGGATGCAATGATAAGTTAACTTCATGTCTGTAAGAGCCTTAGTGCTCATTAGGAGTTTTAGGGTCATTTTGGCTTAAAATAGTGAAAATTTGATATTTTAGTGCAATATGGGTTTGAGGTGTGTTTTAGGACCCTACATATCTTATCTAGGGTCATCAAAATCAAACTCACCCATCGAGCTGACAAAGGCAGTCAAAATTCTCAAAGTGCAAAAAGTTGCTAGCAACTTTGAAAGTTGCTCGAGCAACTTTTGCAAGAAAATGCAAAAGTATTTAGATCAGTTGTAACTACCCCATGCTTGGTATATGAGCATGGATTTGATGTTTTGAGGAGGTTAATGAAATTTTTTATTGCAACAATTGTTCATGGCACTTCTGTACGGATGTCTGCAACTATTTTCTTGTAATCTGCACTCTCTCTTTGCTACTGTATAGCTGTGTACAGAATTACATAGGTGATCGGACCCTGTGGGGGTGTAGTAGTTTCAATTAGCTTCTTTATGTAGTATATATTTTTCTTCCAAGTTTTTTTAGTGTTAAGTTATTGAATTTTGAAGGTCACTGGTCTGCAAGTGACTTCATAGTGATGTTTAGGTAGAAATGGCTCTAACCTAAGAAACCACTGGTGGATTTGACTAAAACCATAGGGGAAGTAGGTTTAGAGTCTATAGATAGGGTTTTGTTTTCATTCTTTTTGTTAGAATGTATTTCTTAGGCCAAATAGGAAGCCCTATGGCTGACTGGTGAATCCAGGTGAGCCAGGACAGGGAGAAGAAAGAATTGGTTCAAGCACTTATGAATTTTTGGAAAAGACTTAGTAGAATTTTTAGATGCCTTATATATTCTCCTAAAAGGATTCAAATGTGGAAAGAGGAGAATATAATGTTGGAGATCATTTTTTCAATTTTTTATGCTGACTGGTCCACGGACCTAATTAATAGGCTAAAAACTAGGGCCTGCAAGAACTAGGGTTGTGAGTGCATCCAAAGGTCAAGACTTTGGATTCTGATAGTTTTTTTTGACACCTTGAATATTTTCAAGGTCTTTTTTGGTGTCATTTAGAGGTTTTGGGAGCAATGATCCAAAAATTGTAAGTTTAGACCTACTAGGATTTGGGCAATTAGGCCTCCTAGTGAAATTGTGACCAATTGGATTGGTAAAGGGTCTTGAAGTATTGGAAAGAGTTCAGAATGACCTAGGGTCGAGAGGAGAAGACTAGGCATTTGGGGAACTAGTTGGACTAGTTGAGCCTAGAACTTTTGGAATTTTCCAAAGATCAACTATACCTTGGAGGAGAAATTAATTGAGAGGGTCTTGGAGATCCTAATTGGGAAGTAATCCAAAAATAAGTAGCCATTGGATGGTTAGGAGAGATAAATAAACCAATTGAGTGGAGAAAACTCTAGAGTCCTAAAACCTCTGCATCATTATCACCAGTCATGTGGTGAGTGTAGCCACTATCTATGATCAATAAATCATTCTTACTAACCTTAGATATGAGTGTAGTTTCATACCTTTCTTCTTCCTCGTCTAAGTCATCCCTCATGGCTACAAATACCATCTCAATGTCTTCTTCAAATTCGAAGTCAATGTCATCAACTCTGTTCTCAGCTAGGTAACAATCTTTCTTCCCTTTGTCCTTGTAGTCTCGGGTATCTCTCTTGTCATATTGTTAGTTTCTTCGATAATATCTGTTATCACCTCTATAAAAATTCTTCTCATATGATCTGTCATTATTTCTGTCATCTTTTCTTTTGTTAAGACATCTTGTAGAAAAGTGTCCAACATCTTTACAATTAAAACATACAAGTGGTAATTTACCTTTGTATCTATCGTTGCCTCTTTGCAGTCTTCTTTCCATTAGTGCTTCAATCTCATAAAGATCTTGATCATCATTGTCACTTTCACTATCATTTCTAATAGAGTGTCTATGAATTGATTTTCTTATTTTAAAAAGAAGATTTGAATGCAGATTCTATAGACGATCAGACACTATTATCAAAGTTATTCATCCCAAATGAAATTAGTCTACCAATCAGACTATCTATAGTAATTGTATTGTTTGCAACTGTACTCATTTATTTTATAGTAGAAACTCTAATAGCATATATAGGAAGTAAGGTTCTTAATATTATACTTACCACTGTCTCCTCTTCAAGTACACCTCCAACTCCTCAGATAGCATTGACTACCTCTTTGATTCTGTAGCTATTCTGAGTGATATTTTCTACTTCTTTCATCCTTAGGTCATCAAACCTCCCTCTTAGGCTTTCTTCCTTGGCTCTTAGTACATTAGCATCTCCTCCATGTACCAGCTTCAAATTATCCCACATTTTCTTAGTAGAGGTGTATTTTTTGACATCTTCAAACTCAGCATCAGAGAGTGATGAGGAAATTTCTAACATCATGCAATTATGCTCATGTTTTTGTCTTAATTACTCAAGAGTTTGAGGTCCTATAGGAAACACATATTCAATATAAATTTGTTGAGTAACATCATTATCAATACCTAATAAGTGGAGTCTTATTCTCCTTTTCCATGATGCAAATTTGTCTTTATTCAACTTGGGCACATCTCATCTATTCATCTTGTGATCTTTTTCTTGAGCTGTTAAACTCCCTTTCTAAGCACACAACCTCTAATACCAATTGTTAGTAATAATTGAGAGGCGGGGTGAATTAGTGGCCTCAATAATATTCCAATTAATCAACCCAAAAATTTGGTAACACAATATTAAGCCTCTAGTTATCTTTAGTCCTATAAGATGAATGCCTTCAAATATACTTATCAAATTACTACTGCTCGAAATACTTTGTGAAACCTTATTCTTCTAGTTTACCAAATAACAGTTTTTCATTTATTGAAAAATAGTAAATTACTTAAGAGTATATCGCTCAATCCAGATTAAATATGTGTAATGAAAAACACTAAAGTAATGACTCATAAACACATTGACACATGGATTTTTATCTTGGAAACCCTGTTAAGGGAAAAAAACACTTGGGACCGGTAACCCAAAATTTTTGCTCTTCTGAAGTGAGCTCGGGGAACAGCCAACCTTGTTAAAGGTTACAAACAGAATGTTAGGTGTGACCTTGTTAGAGGATTTAGTAGAATAGTTTGTCACTTGATATCGAGAATCTCTATGCTACCTTCTATGAACAAAACCAGTGTAGTTTGTCAAATGGCATCTGGCATCTCATGCTATCTTCATGATCAAACTTTTTGATACCCCTTAGGATGTATCTCAATGTAGAAAGTATCTTTAAATCCTGTTTAGTTAAGAGACTTTTTGAATCAATGGTTAAACTAAAACAGTAAATTATTTGTTCATACATACAACTTAGACTTGTATATTTTCAAATCTATTGTAAGCTCCCTCTGATCAATATATCTTTTCAAAACCTTTGCCCCACTTTCTTCTTGGTGATGCTCTATTACTCTTTTTCTCAGTGTCTACATAAATTTATAGCTCTTTCCTCAGCCTTATTGATTAGGACTACATGAATTTGTTCTTCATCATTTTCTCTTCAACATCCTCTTTTCTATTCACTCCCCTTTCTTAATTCGTAATGAATTAAGTTGTCTCTTTATAGACATGATATCACCGTTTCTAGGCTCTTGATTTTCTTGATCTTGGCATGATCCATAATTCTTGCCAATTTGATTTAAAGGATAACTCATGTTTTATCTCATAGAAATCTTCTTTCCAACTAGACAAAACAACTTTAAGTCCTTTACTTATCTCTGGCATTATCTTGTTGATGAAAACAATGATAACTACCAGTTAGTCTATATTTAGCTCTACTAGCTAGATATTTTGTCATTTCTAAACTCCAATGAACTTCGGTGTTTTAGCTTTGTTAGCTTTAGTCAACACTTTATTTCTCCTTAGGATTCTCCATCGAGGTTGTCTGTCCATTAGGGTTGTTTTTCCTTTGGACTACACTGTAATTCTAGTCGTCGGGTATGCTTTTGATTCTACCCATCGCTAATGCTCATCTGGTTCTTTTCTCATGCATCACTTTGACTTAATTTTTGGTGATCTCTATCCATCAGGTTCCACTAGCCATCGATGTTTGATGTCACCTAGTGAATTATTGTATTGCATTACTGAAAGAATAATATTTATCTCTCTGATTCTATGAAGTCTTTGACACTTTGAATATGACCGATTAGATTATATCAAGTTGACATCAATGAAAATACAATCCATTAATTGATTTAAGATCTTACATTATCTTTCTACAATTTTGGTGATCAAATTACCATCTTTAAACATTCAATTAGTTACATTTCATCACTCTAGAAAATAGAATCACAATTTAGAGAAGCAGTTACCAAGCTATAGGCTCAACTTTTACCAAACCTCACACTTCTGCAACAACACATAAGTTCAGCAAGCCAATTAATTGTAGCCACCCCTGAGATGTCTGTAGCAGACAACATCTATGACATGCATGCCAAGATAAGACTATAGCATATGGCTCTTGAGAATATAAGGGATAAATGAGAGAAGATGATGGAGGAAATGAAGACCTCACACTCTCCCATTTTTGATAAGTTATAGGTATAGATCTTTTCCCTTACTATCAAAAAAGGGGGAAAATTATATGTACATCCATATAGGTATAGATCTTTTCCCTTACTATCAAAAAAGGGGGAAAATTATATGTACATCCATATAGCACAAAAGGAAAAAGACAAGGTGAAAAGAAAGAAATAGTATAAAGACAAGTGTACATACACATATACTATACTATATTGGCATATGCATAGGTGTAGTCATGAAATGACTAATTAATATACATGGTGTACATACTATATTTTTAGTATTATACACAAATAATTTTTTGATACTAATGTCAAAGGGGGAGATTGATGACATAATTTTTTCCATTAGTATGCAAAGAGAAATAGTTTTTGAACCATCGGTTACACTGCACCGAAAGATAGGTTTCAATCCAAACTGAAAGTGCCAATTCTATAGAGAAACCTGACGACACAGCTTTACAGCATAAATCAATAATGCAACCCAAACATGATACACTGGAACCTGACAGGTATAAACCAAAAGTGGAACCTGAAAAGTAGAATACAGTGAAAACCAAGAGGACAGACAAGAGAGGAACCCTACAAAGAAAGGGAACACAAAAGAAAGACTTTTAGTTCAAACTGAGCATCAGACACCGAAAGTCAGTTATATCCTGAGAAATGTGGATCTAACTTCCACGTTAGATAAAACACTTGTGTTTCATATTTAGCATTTTTTATTTTTTTTAAACCATTTCTTGAGGGACAAGAAACATTATTGTAATTTTTTTAATCAGTCTAACTGATTAAAAACATGCAAACTAGGAGATCAAGGTCAAGTTGTAAACCTTTGATCATAGAGTTAAGTTTGTAATATGTGAAACTAGAAAAGATAAATCTATTACATAAATAGATGTGTAAACATTCATTGTTGATGGATGAGAGGATAAAAGTATCCAATTAGCACATCTATGGATCATACTGAGAGTTTCAAGAAGTAGAACAACAAAAGATGAATTTGGTTATCAAGAACCGAGAACCAAGGATATTGAGAAACATAGGTATTAATCAATCACATTAGGTGATACATTATACATGTAATATTTAATGGATATATAATTAGAAATTATAGATTGCATACACTCACATCAATTAGTATTTTTATCTACATTCTAACAAGTGTAGAAAATAGAAGAAATCCTTTCAAGAAAGGTGGATTTAACAATCCTATTGTAAATCTCTTAATCGAGTGCACACTAAATAGTGTTTCTAAAGATCTTAATAGAGTAGACCTTAACCAGTCTGCGCATAATACTCCTAACAGGGTAGATCATCAGAAGTGATCAAATTGTAAGCCTTAATCAGCCCCTTCCAATCTGCAGATAGTGAATTTTTGTGGTTGCCATCCCCACAACATTTTTTACCTTCTAACAGGGGTTTTCTGCATTACAATATCTTGTGTTATGTATCAATTACTTTCATGAATGTTTCTATGAATGTCTACATACAATTAATATTATGAATTGATATCACATGCATAAAGAACGAACAAAAGATATGATTGGTAAAGAAAAGAATTGATTACATAAGGTTAAAGGTTAATTAACTAAAAGTTCTAGATTTATTGATTCACCCCTCCCCTCTTAGTACATACTTCCCATTATTTCCCACACATTGTCAGGGTTTCTGGATTTTTCAGTACATGACATGATTTACACTAAAATTCTTTTTGGGCATTCGATAGGGTTTATAGAAAACTAATTATCTACACATTCGACAACAAGGATGATTATACCAAAAAATGATATATATGCAAAAACGATTTACATACTGTTATATAGCGATCTCTATAATATTATGATAAGGTTATGTGAACTATTGTAAGCTATATGTATATATGATATTGTATCGGTTAAAGAAGGACTATATCTCATAGAAAACTGTAATCTATGCATATGTTGATGCATGATCTTGATTTCAATTTTGTATATCTAGCCATCAATGCTATTTTTTCAATTTTGGCAATGAGACACCCCGATATTGAGCCACCTATTGTATTATATAACTGTTGGAGATTTGTTTCTATGTACTTGATTGATTATGTGTTTGTCATTGATGACAACATATAATATACAGTAGTGATTCTGTATGTACTTATCAGAATGATGATATTAAGCCTTGCATGGATATATTCAGGTTGTAGACATGTCTAGTATGTTGTGTTCATACACACAAACTCAGATATGATGTTTCAGTCAAGTTGTGTAATTTTGTTATTGGCAGTTACAGTTCTGGAAGAGTATCTATTCAGAGCCGATGTATTTAATGTGTTTCTTGAGTTATGCCTATCTTTAGGATATTCATGTGTATATTTATGATTATTTATGAGTTAACTATGTTTGGTTAAGCACACCTATTATGTAACATCAGGATTGTGCTATTTGAGATGATTTGGTGAAGCCAACTTAGTGAAGCGTCGTGTCTGTTCAGTTTGTGTTGCACGAACTTAATATTGTTTGCATGCTTAGTTAAGCTGACAAAGATGTTATTGAAGTGTTTCCAAGAGTATTCATGACCTTCTACTTTAAAGAAGATACTTATAGTAGTTTGTTTGTAAATGCAAAGTGTGAATGATAAGAACAGAGACAGAAAAAGTACAGAGAAGAATATCAAAGTTGTTTCATTCATCAAGGATCTATGTGAATAAGCAGTTGAAGATTACAATGCATTGGAACTGATCAAGACAGCAGGTCTACTCTATAGTTCATCTTTAGATATAGTGTATATCTATTCTACAGAAGGTTGTAGCCTTCACCATTGAAGCAGTGAGCTTTTGGATAGTGAGTCCTCACCCCTAACAGGGTTATTTGTAAAAGAATCTTAACAGGGTTGGACCCTTAATCATGTCACTATACTTATTACATTGTAAAGTACAACTCCTAACAGGGTTGAAATATCTTCTAACAGGGATTACCATAAGCAAGTATAGTTCATTGTGGGTACTAATTCCCACTGGGCTTTTTACCATTTGGTTTCCCCGTAACCAAATTGAAGTGTTGTCTATTGTGTTATCTGAATGTGTATTTACTTTGTTGTATTTTGAAGTTAATAAGGAAAAGAATTAAATTGGCTGATAATGGATTCACCCCCCCCCCTCTCTCATTTATCCTTTGGGACTATTCTAAAAATTGGTATCAGAGCCAAGTGCCTTAAGGAGAAAGCCTAACAGCTTAAGGTAGATCAGATGACATATTTTAGAAAAGAGAGTCCTAAGTTTGATGGAGAGAGTTATTTGGATTGGAAGAATAAAATGATAACAGATCTACAATGTGTTGGTTTTGACATCTTTGAGATAACTACACAAGAAGTTGTTATTCCCTCACTTAAATATCTATCAAAAGATGATGCTACTAGCAGACAAAAGGAAACATTCATAGCTAATGCAATTGCCAAAGAAGCCCTTATAAGTTCCCTATCTGACAGTGAATTTTTTGAGATCAAAAAATTAGACAAGGCATACACAATATGGAAGTATTTAGAAGACATGTTTGAAGGAGATATTCAAGCAAAGAATGCACATAGGAAGACATGGGAAAATAAATACAATAGTCTTGAGATGTTACCTAAAGAGAACATTAGAGCCTACAATCAAAGGCTAAATGAAGCACTCTCTGGAATCAAAAACAATGGTGGAGAAATATCAGAAGAAGATATAATGGACAAGTTGTTAACTACCTTAATATCAGACTATGAAAACAAGATAATTATTCTAGAGGAAACCATGCAATTCTCACAATACTTCAAGAGAGAGACTTTGATCAGTAAAATCTCTACATTTGAGATATCAAGATTGAAGACTGAACCTAAAATTGAAACATCTTTCAAAGCCTCAGTCCATGGTAAGAAATCCTTACACACCTCTAGGCATAATGAGAAAGAAGAAGTTGATGAAGAACTAGAAGATATCATTTCTATGATTTATAAAAGAGAAAAGAAAGGAAAAGGAAAATATGAAGGACAACTTCCAATCAAATGTTTTTCATGCAACAAGATTGGTCACTTTGCATCTAAGTGTCCCACAAGAGTCAAGAAGTTCAGATTTGATTACAAACCTAAATATAAGAAGGAATGATACCATACTGAAGAAGTTGTAACTGATGAAGATTCAGGAGAGGATGAAATTGGATTCATTTCCCTTAGAGACATGGAAAATTTTCTTGAGGAAATGGACATTGCAGATGAAAAGGAAGAACAAGAGTTAGCCCTAATTTCTAAAGTAGACATCAGAACTGATTGGATCATTGATAGTGCATGCTCTCACCATATGACAGGTGACAAAGAAAAATTTGTTCATTTAGACAAATACAAAGGTGGTATGGTTAGATTTGGAGATAACACTCCTAAACCTATCATAGGCAGAGGTTATATCACTTTGGATGGAAAGAACAAGACAAATGATGTTCTGTATTTTGATGGATTACATCATAACTTGCTAAGTGTTGGATAGCTACTTGACAAAGGTTATCATTTGGAGTTCAAAGAAAAAAAGTGCATCATTAACAACAAGGATGGAGACATGATTGCATCAGGATCCAAAACAAAAGGTAATGTTTTTCAGCTCAATTCAGATGTAAGTTGTTTTTTTGCAAAAGTGGATGACAGTTGGTTATGGCATAAGGGACTCTGTCATATCAATTTTCATAACATAGTAAAGATAATTAATGTCAAGGTAGTCAAAGATCTTCCAAGTATAGCAAGACCATTTGACACAATATGTAGGGAATGTGTTATGGGAAAGCATCTAAGGAGTTCTTTTAGAAGCAAGTAGAACTCAGCTGAAAACAAATTGGACCTAGTGCATACATATTTATGTGGTCCTACTCAAACAAGATCATACTTCAGAGAAAGTTATTTCATTTTGTTTGTTGATGATTTTTGAAGGATGATGCGGGTTGCATTCTTAAAAGAGAAGTATAAAGCCTTTGAGAAGTTCAAAATATTCAAAGCTAAGGTTGAGAATGAATCTGGATTAACACTAAAATGTCTAGGATTAGATAGGGGAGGAGAGTTCACCTCTGATCAGTTTTATGAGTACTATGAAGAACATGGAATAAAAAGACAGTTGAGTGCTCCAAGAACCCCTCAACAGAATTGGATTGCAGAAAGGAGGAACAAGATCATACTTGATACAGTGCACACTATGATGATTGAAGGAAATGTTGCACACACATATTGGAGAGATGTAGTAAATACAGCAGTCTATACTATCAACAGAACTCAATTGAGGCCAGGCGCAGATAAGACACCCTATGAACTTTGGTTTGGTAATGTACCTGCAGTAAAGTATTTTAGAATTTTTGGCAGCAAATGCTACATTAAGAGAGATGATGGTGTCGGTAAATTTGATGCTAGAAGTGATGAAGGTATTTTTCTTGGTTACTCTACAAAAAGAAAAGCATACAGATGTTTCAATTTGAGATTGAAAAAGATAATTGAAAGTAATCATGTAAAATTTGATGAGAATTTTATGGTTCAAGAGAGGTACTATGAATATGTACCTATGATTGAAGATGAATCCAGGCCTAGCAGAAAAAATATTGTTATTGAAGAAATGTTTGATTGCATTGATGTCTCATGCAATGACCCTGAATCAAGCAGAGAAGAATCACAGATTACAGAAGAAGAAATAACACCTAAGGTTCCTAAATTCACATCTAGATACCACTGTAAAGATGATATCATTGGAGATCAGAGCAGTAGTGTTTTGACCAGATCAAAAGCAAAAAATCTAACAATGGATGAAGAGGTATGTTTACTTTCACAGATTGAACCTTTAAGTATTGAAGATGCTTGTAATGATTCTGATTGGAAGAATGAAATGAAAGAAGAATTATATCAGAAAATTAAGAATGAGACATGGGAATTGGTTCCTAGACCTAGTGACAAAAATGTCATTGGAACAAAGTGGATCTTCATAAACAAGATGAATGAAGAAGGTATAGTAGTAAGAAACAAAGCAAGATTGGTATGTAAAGGATATGCAAAAAGAGAAGGAATAGACTACACTGATACATTTGGCCCTGTGAGCAGACTAGAAGCCATTAAATTTTTCTTAGCCTATGCAACATTCAAAGACTTTAAATTTTATCAAATGGATACAAAGTCAACCTTTTTGAATGGTGACTTGAACGAAGAAGTCTACATAGAACAGATTGAAGGATTTAATCTTTCAAGTAAACTAGACATGGTATGCGGATTGAAGAAAGCACTCTATGGTCTTAAATAGACCCCAAGAGCTTGGTATGAGATACTTGATGATTATCTTACCAAGATTGGATTCAAGAAAGGTGCAGCAGATTGTAACCTATTCACAAGAGAGACACCTAATGGATTACTACTAGTTTCCATATTTGTTGATGACATTATGTTTGGAGGTAATGACAAGCTTAGTGCAGCATTTGCAAAATAAATGCAGAATGAATTTGAAATGAGCATGATTGGTCCTATAAAATACTTTTTGGGACTAAATATAAAACAGACAGATAAAGGTATATTCATTAATCAGTCAAAATATGTAAAGGAAATATTGAAGACCTTCAAGATGGAAGACTGTAAGACAGTATGCACTCCTATGATAACAAGAAGTAAGCTTTCAAAAGATGATGATTCCACAGCAGTTGATAAGACATTGTACAAATCTATGATTGGAAAACTCATTTATCTAACTCAATCTAGACCTGACATATCTAATGCAGTTGGCATTGTTGGAAGATTTGAACCTGAACCCAAGAAGAATCACCTAATTGAAATCAAGAGGATATTTAGATATCTAAAGGGAACTATAGACTATGTTTTATGGTATCCTAAATAAGATAATGTACAACTTCATGTGTATACAGATGCAGATTGGGTAGGTTGTATTGATGATAGGAAGAGTACTTCAAGAGGAGAAGTATTTCTTGGAGATAGTTTGGTTTCTTGGATAAGCAAGAAACATAAATGTATTTCTCAGTCAATAGCAGAAGCTAAATATGTTGCAACAACACTGAATTATTCAACCATGGTTTGGATCAAGTAGATGGTTAAAGACTTTGGTATTCAGGTTGATTGTCCTATTGTTATTCACTGTGATAACACTAGCACTATTAACATGTCTAAGAACCCTGTGATGCATGCAAATAAAAAAAAGAGATCAAGTATCATAGAGATCAAGTACCATTTTCTAAGAGAAAAGGTTGTAGACAAAGAAGTGAAATTGGACTATGTGAGCACCAAAGAACAGTTGGCAGGTATTTTCACAAAACCTTTATCAAAAGATACTTTTGAGTATCTCAGAGAGAAGTTGGAAGTAATTTCCTCTCCTAAGTCTGATTAGAGAATAGAGGAAGAACATCAGTCCCTTGTGACTGATAAATGGTTGACTACTCTACTTGTAGAGTAGTACCTGTGCCTAATGGTTTATGGCACCCTTTGCCATTGATTTCAAAGGGGGAGTATGTACTAAGGGGGAGCATATACTCTGGGGGAGTATATATATGGAACAAAAACACAGTCAGAGGTACTGCAACAATATAGAGAAATCTTTGATGAGGATATTGAGAATATTGTAAAAGAAAGAGGACACCATGAACAGAGGATGTTTTTAAAATCATATGTTGCCATCAATGTCAAAGGGAGAGATTGTTGGAGATTTGTTTCTGTGTAGTTGATTGATTGTATGTTTGTCATTGATGACAACATATAATATATAGTAGTGATTCTATATGTACTTATCATAATGATGATATAAATCCTTGCATGGATATATTTAGGTTGTGGACATGTCTAGTATGTTATGTTCATATACACAGACTCAGATATGATGTTTCAATCAAGTTGTGAAATTCTGTTATTGGTAGTTACAGTTCTGGAAGAGTATCTATTCAGAGCTGACGTATTTAATGTGTTTCTTGAGTTGCACCTATCTTCAAGATATGAAAGTGTATATTCATGATTAGTTATGAGTTAACTATGTTTGGTTAAACGCGCCTATCATGTAACATCAAGATCGTGCTGTTTGAGATGAGTTGGTGAAGCCAACTTAGTGAAGTGTCACGTCTGTTCAGTTTGTGTTGCACAAACTTAATATTGTTTGCATGCTTAGTTAAGCTGACAAAGATGTTGTTGAAGTGTTTCCAAGACCTGTCATGATCTTCTTCTTTAAAGAAGATACTTATAGTAGTTTGTTTGTAAATGCAAAGTGTGAATGATAAGAACAGAGACAGAAAAAGTACAGAGTAGAATATCAGAGTTGTTTCATTCATCAAGGATCTATGTGAATAAGCAGTTGAAGATTAAAATACATTGGAACTGATCAAGACAGTATGTCTACTCTACAGTTCATCATCAAATATAGTGTATATCTATTCTACAGAAGGTTGTAGCCTTCACCATTGAAGCAGTGAGCTTTTGGACAGTGAGTCCTCACCCCTAACAGGGTTATTTGTAAAAGACTCTTAACAGGGTTAGACCCTTAATTAGGTCACTATACTTATTGCATTGTAAAGTACAACTCCTAACAGGGTTGAAATATCTTCTAACAGGGATTACTATAAGCAAGTATAGTTCATTGTGGGTACTAATTCCCACTGGGGTTTTTACCATTTGGTTTCCCCATAACCAAATTGAAGTGTTGTCTATTGTGTTATCTGAATGTGTATTTACTTTGTTGTATTATGAATTTAATAAGGAAAATAATTAAATTGGCTAATAATTGATTCACCCCCCCCTCTCAGTTATCCTTTGGGACTATTCTAACAATAACTGGTTACATAATACATGAGATAAAACCCTCCCATGTTGTTTTTCCCATCTTGGGTTTCCATGATAAAAAAATTCTGTTGTTATGTGTTGTAGTATTTTTTTTTCTATTTCCTTTCCCACAATGATGAAATATGTTAAATGATAAAATTATTAAGTGTTTTAAGTTTTTCAAGGATATACGAATTCACCCCTCCCCTCTCAATATATTAGGTGTTCAACAATTGGTATCGGAGCTTGATCCTTTGGAAGAGTCTAACCGCTCAAAGGAGATCTGGGAGATTGAACCCTTGACACTGACATCTACTATGGATGAAATTGAGATCCTATCAATATATAAAGATCTAGAATAAATTGAAGATGAAAATAAGGCCTTGTATGAAAATATTCAATTAGAAAATGACTGTATCTGAAAATTGGAGGAGTGGATCCAAAATTTCAAATCTAGACATAAAGAAGTCAGTAATGAGCTCAAAACTACAAATTACATGATCGTCAATCTGAGATCCAAAATTGAAGAAAGTGATCAAGCCAAGAAGATTATGAATAATATAATCAAGAGAAAATATGATGAAAACCAAAATCTTGAACAAGAAATTATCTTTCACAAATCAAATCAGGTTGAAATCATTGCAAGTGAAGAAAAGATAAAAATTGGCTAGAGAAATTAGATGAGATTCAGAGTGTCCAGTGATCATCAAAAGAGTAAAAAGGACTTGGATGTGAAACCATTGAATGTTCTAACAAAAAAATCAGCATGATGATAAGAAGGAACTGGTAAGTTAAAATGAAACTGCTTCTAAAGAATTGGATAAAGGTAAGGCTCCAGTAAATCCTCATGTAAGTATGAATTTCTACTCTTTCAATTGCCAATGTTTCAAATGTAATAGATCTGGTCATAAGGTTGTAAATTGTAAAATTAGATGTAACCTTAATAATAGATCTTTTATAGGTAGATGCTTTAATTATAATATATTTGGTCACAAAGGTAGTCAATATAATAAACCTAATAATGATAACAAGTTTACTAGATATTTTTATACATGTTTTCAATATGGTCATAAAGCTAACCAATGCAGGTCAAGACAAAAGAAATAGAGTAATAGATGCTACAATTATAACATGATTGGACACATTGAAATATATTGTAGATATTTGGATGTTAAGAGTAAATAACCAAAAAATATTATTGATAAAAAAAAATTAGAGAAGAAATGAAGAAGATTTGGGAGAAAAAAGATGGCAGTAATTCCATCACCAACAAACAAGTTTCTATCAAAAATTGAATAGCCTCACAACTATCAATAAGGGGGAGAAAAATTGTCTCTATCTATCTCCTGTCTGATAAAGTGAAAAGAAAACATATCAAATCCTTTTGGGAGGTATTAGTTAATGAAATAAGTGACAAATATTCTTCACGATAATAAAAATAAAAGAAATTTAAGTGTGCATACGACGCATTTAATGCATTTATTGATGCATTATCTCAAGGCTACATGATAAATACAAAAAGTTACAACTCATTTATTACATTGAAAAAAATGAGAGTTAAATAAATGTGGTGCAAGTTGAATCTAAGCCAATATTCTAATAATTTTATTTCTGTGCTTGAATTAGTCTTTGGGTTTACAATGGCTTTGTCTAGAAACCTTACTCCTATTCTTGTCAATGAAACCCAAGAGCCTCATCCTATTTTCAAGATGTGCCCTATCATTTTGACTAAGAATGATATGTTGGGATGTCTTTCTAGGATACCTAATGGTGTTGTTCCTATAGAGCATGTTTGAGTTCATCTCAAGTGCAAGCTCGAAGAATTTAGTACAGATGGAATTACGAGTTTATGAGTGAAAATTGTTTGTTGATAATGGTGATGCAAAACTTGAATTTAGGGTTTTGGTTGAGAAGAAATTGCACGTTCTCAACACTTATTCTAATTTATGTGAAGATGATTCTTCGGTAAGAAATACCATCAGTAGGTTCCATGATATTTTCTGTTGGTTTAAAAATGGTTGCCACCTGATTACAAAATATATAATGAAGAGGGGCGTCGGTCTCTGCGACATCGAAGAAGTGCCAAAAATTAAGAGTTTCAAAACTAACGAAGCAATAAACCTAACTAGGGATACACATGATGGAAGGTCTCTAAAGATCAACACTATCAATGACCTTGTAGTAAGGCACACAAAAAATTTCATCGGCTACAAAGTATTCTACACTAACTGAGAAAACTCCATATCAGCCACTACAATTTGTATTTTTACTATATGGAAAAAGGTACAAACTATGATCTTTGTATCCTAACTAAAGATACATTTCTTGAAAACATAAGGGTTATTAAGACTAGTAGGAAAAATGTGAGTTTCCATTTCAGTTACCTAGATATTTTCTTGATTTTATATTCCTCAAGTTATATTCCTGGAGAAGGAAGAGTAGTATAGTCAGATGATACACCAATTGCACACCAAATTTATAGAAGATTAGTGAAAAAGGAAAGAATTGTTGATATGGATGATATATTCACATAGTTATTTTCTATTATGCCATAAATAATGCATCAAAGGAAGATAATTCCACCATCTATGATAGAAAATTATAAGGATGAAATCACTTTCATTGTTACCACTAGCAACTACATTTTGTAGGAAGTACAACCTAGGAAGAATTGGTTACCCTTGCTCGGATATGAGATAACAGAACAACAAGTAAAGAGTCATTCCAAATGTTTATTGGAAATTACCCTAGATCTCAAAAAATAAATATTTGGTACTACCGAAGAGAAAACTATGGAAATTCATAGCAAAAAGTCCAAGAAGGAGGAAAAGAAGAAAGTAGAAAATATCTTGAGAAAATTTAGAGAAGAAAATGATATTACAAAGAAGCACCAGGATTAAATATTGAGAAGGTACACTAGAAGTTATTCTGGTAACCCTTCTGGTGTAACCATTGAATCTCTATCGAGTGACAAAGATGAAGGAGAAGATTCATCTAAGAAAAGAAGGATTACTAGATCAGTAACTTTTACTGCCAAGAAAATGAAATAAAAAGTTTCTGAATATGTATCTTATATTGTTGATTCCAGTAATGAGTCATCAGATAAATCCAATGAAAGTGATTATGAATATTTTAGGATCAAGGTGAACAATAAAGGGAAGCAGTTAGAGAAGAGTTATAACTCTGATTTTGGCATGAATCCCTTCAATATTGGCATTATATTTCTTTGTTTAACTTCTGGTGAAATAGATAGTATCGATAAAATATTTGAACAAGCATACGATAATGGAAAATAGGCTATCATTAATGCCTTTCTAAATAATAATGTTGAATACATTAAAGATTTGGAAATACTACAAAAAGATGTTTATGATTCCCTTTGGAAAAAAATTGAATGAGATCATATCTTAAGTAAAGAGTATATAAAAGGACTTGTTTGACATTGTTGTTAAAGAAGTCTATGAATCTGTAATTAGAAAATAGTATGTTGACTCATACACAAATGTTGCTAAAGGACATATACTTAAATCCATAAAAAGAGTAATATTTCTCATGTTTGATAAATCAGTTGTTGTTGAAGTGAAGTAGGATATGATATTAGATCTTACATCTCTTTCCTAGGAATTGAATATGTTAAAAATACATACACCTACAAGACCATCTACCTCTCAGCATTCTCCTAGAAATAATATAAAGATAAATGATTTTACCAATAGTGATGTGTACACACCTAATCAAAGTCCTCCCGATCTTGAGCTTCCTAGTGCTGCTCTAGTAGGATTTTCTATGTTTTTTGATGAAGTACCTTCTCTATAATAAAAATATAGATAAAGAGGAAACAATTGCCACTACGGAAGAGACCATAAATGAGGACACCATCAAGAAACTAGAAGCACAAAAACTATCAGAGAAAGTTAATGTATTGGAAAAGAGGTTGTCATAGATGTTGAGGATAACAAAGAAGATGTACCTCCTGAAAAAGAAGCAGAACCAAAAAAATCAGGATGGTGATGAGGTAATGGAAGAAGGAAAGAAAGGAACTAAGGATGAAGTTATGATAACTAATAGAAAATATAAGTAGAATACAAGTAATGAAGGAGAATAGAAGTCTAAGGAAGTATCTATGTCAGTATCCACTGATACTCTTGAGCTAGAAATTGACTTAATTAGTCATAGATCTGATATTGGAACCAGGTCCTACAGTTTCCTAAGGAACTTCATCCCTTCACTTACTGTTAAACCGGTTACATCTTCCATTTTCATTTATTTCAACAAGGTTACTACAAAACCAAAAAATTTAGATTGGACATAATCTTACCACCACTGTATAAGAAGAGTTACTGAGAGAGTCTGAGGAAAAAGGAGGGATTATTGAGGAAACTGTATCGACTCTACATTCTCTTGTTCCATTATAGATAAGTTTAAGTTGCATTTTACTGCTATTAAGGACTTTACTGCCTCAATTGATGACCGAATCTTATTTAGAGAGGAAGAAACTATGTGTTCCTTTTTACAATAATTTCAAAAGAAGTATCTATTGGCATATTGGATGTATTGTCATTGATTTCAACATATTAGAGGAATCATAAAACATATTAGAGGAATAAGAGGTCTTAGAGGAATTAATCAGAAGATCTATTTGTTTGTTTCTAACTTAACTAGTACAAGTTAGCCAGTGGAACATGATGTTTAGAGGTCTGGTGATAATTGGATATTAAAAATATGAGGTCGCACATTTGGGAGATTGTTGAAGAAGGTCATGTAGATGTCTAAAATCATCCTTATATTAATTTAATTAATATTCCCATAACATTATAGTTAATTTTAATTAATTATATTTTTTATATTCTCCTATCTATTTAATTAAATTTATTTAATTAAATATGA
>MU223565.1:270150-287271 GCA_018584345.1 Thuja plicata | reverse complement strand
TATGTGTCCCTCATGTGGCACCTATGTGGATGCCACATGAGCTCCACCTCATCCAAGCCCTCTCTCTCCTCCAAAAACTCTATAAATAGAGGCCTTTTTCAAGAGCAAAGCATCTCCCTTTTATGCATTGGTATTATGTTGAAATAGCTCTAGAATTCTTAGTTCATATTCATGTTTTCATGCTTTTAGTTCATAATCTAGAAATCACATGCTAGGATAATGGTGAATGAATCTTAGTTTCTTTTGATAATGCATATCATCTAGTATAGCATTTACACTTTCATCTACATTTGATGAAGGCTTGAGACAAGTTCCTCATACTTGTTCTTGAGCTTTTCATTGTTTCATTAGCTTGCATTTTAGTTTGCATTCAAAGATCAATAGTGGGATTTTGATATTGTGTTGGGAGAGCACACCCACAATTCTTTAAGAGCAAATCAACAAGGCTTGGGTGCCCTTGTTCAGCTCATCGAAGGTTGTGATGGAATCACTTGTTGTTTTTTATAGTATGCTTCTTAGACATGTTAATATAGCTTAAATGATTTATATCTCTAACATTTGCATGTCTGAGCGTGCTCCCAACAGGTTAGGTTTCATTGCATACAGGTCAATACTTATTTCACTCCAAGTTTTAGAGGATATCATGAATATTTGAGCATGAATCAAGGTCAAAATTGGTGACTACCATACATGATAACAGATAATGTTGGCAGGAAGACAAAAAGAGGTTTGGTGTTCAAAATCAAGTTATAATTTCATGGAGCGAACCTAGGAGTGTGTTTGGGACATACTCAGGTGTCCTTAATTTATAGGTTTTTTACTTTAGAGTTCCACATGGCATATTTTTATTGTCTCATCGACTTGTTGGCAGTGTTCTTCAAGTTTGGTGAAAAGGGGCTGGAAAATCTATTGGTTGTGGTGGATTTGTGTGTTTGAGTGTTTATCACGATGCTATAGGATGTTCTTGAAGTATGTGATTGATGATTTGGTGATACACATGGATCAAAAGGATAAGGGTGGTGTATTTTTTGGTTAATAGTAATATTTTATTATTATTATTATTCTTGGTCAACTTAGTTGTTAAATCATGTTGTACAAGTGATAAATCATGAATTATAGGAGATTTATGATCTTGAGGTGGTTGATATAGGTTGTGGATATGATTTGATGGTGAGAGATAGATTTAAAACATGAGATTTGGCATGTTTTTTTGAAGAGATGATGAACTAGGTTTTTATGACCTAGTTCTTGGTATAAGATGATTAATTAGGGAAAATTTAAGGTGCGGATTGTAGATGCAAATGCTAGAGGTTGCTATAAGAGGAAGATTTTGATTTAGTGGTAATAAAAAGTATTTCAACAAGGGGATGACTAGAGATCTACATTTTTTTATATTGGAGCTATATTGAACATAAGGTAGATGGTCATTTCATTGTTCACAAAGTCTCATATCATTGTAGTGATCAAATTGTAAGGTAGTGAGCCTTCCTCGAGGTTGTAGCCTGAGGATTTTTCATTTGACCAGTGAGCTCTAGGTAGTGAGCCTGAATGCATGTGTATTCCCCATATATTTTAATAGGTTTATACTTCTAATAACGTATTTACTTATTGTGGGTAACCATCGCCATCATGGGTTTTCCCCTAACAGGGTTTCCACGATATAAATCTTGTGTCAATTTTTGTGGATGTGATTATGATTTGTGGATGCATGCATATTTTATTTTTAAGTAATCATATTATAATTTAGGATAGGTAATTTTAAGGGTTTTAAGTACTAAGAGCTGGAATTTTGAAGTTTTAGGAATAACTAATTCACCCCCACATCTTAGTTGTTCACTGTCATATTATCAACAATTGGTTTCAGAGCCAGTCCCTTGAAGGAAGCCTGATGGCTTAAAGGAGATCCAATATGGAATCTTACAAGAAGGATGGTCCAAGGTTTATAGGCACACACTATCCCATATGGAAAGGTCAAATGATCATTCATCTAAGATGCATTGGAGAAGATTATTGGACCATGAAAAAGAATTCATGAATTCCTCATGCAGATCTATCTATAGCTACACTAGATGAGAAGAAGAAATTTGAGTATAAAATCAGATCAAAAGAAGAATTTATAAGTGCCCTACCAGATATAGAGTACACAAATGTAATGGATTTTGAGCCTGGTCATGAGATTTGGACAAAGACAGAAACTCTTCACCAAGGAGATGCATGTGTCAAGCAAGCCAAGTTACAAAGATTGAAAGGAAGGTATGAATCTCTGAGAATGTCTAAGAATGAGAACATCAACTCTTACATATTGAAGATAAATTAATTAGTCAGTAGCATCAGATGTGCTGGTAGTGTATTGGATGGAGAGATTTTTTCAAAGGTGTTGAGATCTCCGCCTCTTTCTTGAAAGAGAAAAGTTGTTTCTATTGAATAAATTAGAACCGTTGCTATTGTGACAAGAGATATATTGGTTGGTAAGTTATCTACTTTTGAAATAATTGATTTTGGTGATTCTTTACCCAATGTTGAATCAACTTTCAAGGCTACAATATCAGGAAGAGACATGCATAGATCAGATCTAATTAAAGAATCATTTAATCAATAGAGGAATAATTAGTAGTTAAATGTGAGCTCGCAAGTCTATCCATTTTTTGTGTCTACAGGAGGATCAGTCAAATTTGGTGGTGAAGAATCTTCCCCAACCTATGGAAAGGGAAAGATTAAAATCTATAGTAAGGGATATAGTCTCAAATTTTATGACAAAGGTTGTGAAATCAAAAATGGAAGTTCAAGAAAACTTGTGAAAGAGGGAAAAAGGGCTAATAGCTTAAGGAGGCTAAAGCAAGGATTTATTTGATAGCACAAACCAATGATAGTTGGTTGTGACACAAAATGATGGGTCACATCAAATTTACCACTATGCTGAAGATTAGTTATACAAATGTAGTAAGAGAAATACCAAGGACTATCAGGCCCACAATTTTTTTATGCAAGGAATCTCAGATTCAAAATGGGACTATGACAAAATTAGAATAAAGGAGTGTTCCTCTACAAAAAATTTGGAGCTAGTACATACTTGTCTTTGTGAATGTACTAGAAAAAAAGGTCTTAATGGTGAAAGCTAAATTATTTTTCTTATTGGTGATCATTCTAGGATGACTTGGGTTACTTTCTTAAGGAAAAAAAAAAAAGAAGCTCTAAAAAGGTTTAAAGTTTTTGAATATTTGGTTGAGAATGAAGTATATGTTAATATTAAATGCTTAAAGTATGATAGAAGAGGTGAATTTAATTCAAATGAATTTGAAAAAATATTTTGAAGATAACGGTATTAGGAGAAATCTACCAAATCCTAGAAACCCACAATAAAATGGGTAGTTGGAAGTAATAATAGAACAATTTAGAAAATGGCAAGAACAATGATGAAAGATGCAAATCTGTCTAACATATATTGGAAAGAAGAAGTTCACAAAACTTAGTTTACATCTTAAATAGAGTACGGTTGAGGGTTAATAGCTCTATAACCCCCTATGAGATATGCATAGAAGACCTGTTGGAGTTAAGTATTTTAGAATTTTTGGTAGTAGATGCTACATAAGAAGAGATGAAGAATATTTAGGAAAGTTTGAGTCAAGATGCAATGAAGGAATATTTATTGGTTGATTAATTAGAAATAGGTATTATAGATGCTACAATAAGAGACTCAGAAGGATAGTTGAGAGCACAAACGTCAAAGTAGATAATTGTGAGACTAAAGAACCTCTTTTCATTAAGAAAGAAGAAGATGAAGAAGAAATATAGAGGAAAAAGAAAGTGTTAGAAATAACCCTCAAGACTCCAAAAAGTATTTTCAAAGGAATCTTTCAAAATAAAAGATCATTTATGACAATGATGAAGGAGAGTTAACTAGAAGAATATTTGCAAAGAAAAAAGAGCGAGTAAATCTCTATCTCTTCTAAAAGATAGAAGCTAAGACCTTTGTTGATGTTAGTGAAGATGAAGAATGGTTGCAAGAAATAGAAGAAGATTTGAATCAAATTGAGAAGAATCAAACATGGGAATAATTCTCAAAACCTATAGAAAAGAATTTCATTAGAACTAAATGGGTATTTTGGAACAAGACGAGTGAATAAGGAGAAGTAAAAATAAATAAAGAAAGGTTGGCATTGGTTCTTTTTCTTGAAACCCTCAATCCTAAAAGATAAAATAGGAATCAGACCTAAGGATATTCACCTAATTTATAAAATCCGTATCATCTACAAATTGAGGATAGGAAAATCCAACATTAACAAGGCTTACACGCCTTCTTCTCTTTGAGCTCCACACACTCAGGAGGGTTTTCTTAATAAGATAAATCTGCATATATAATAAACCTTTTTTTAAACAACACTATGAAGACATGAAACTATGGATAATTCTCAGACCTATAGGTAATGGGCATTTAAAACTCTACCAATCTTATGCAAAATCCCACTTGCATTAAGCATGTTGAGAACCTTACTAGACCAGTACACTAATCAATATAAAATTAAAATGATCTGAATATGATTTGAAATTTCTTCTAAAAATAATTCATATCCACATAGACCAGTGCCTCTATCATGGGTTACAGAGTCAAATATACATTCATAATAAAATTCTAATGAACAAGAAACTCAACTAGTAACCTTTCAATATACCAATGCCTTGCAATAAAAAATCTACTTATATCATCATAAAGTTCTACTTATGAATCCTTTTGGAAATGAGTTGAGTAATTGAGAGGGGAGGGGTGAACCAGTTACCAAAAAAACAAATCCAAGTCCCTTAGATGTCTTAAAGAAATTTAACATTGTTGCTCGGTTAACATAGATATTTCACTGTCACTCGGTTAACATAGAAAAGCTTAAGATATTAACTATGATTATCCTTTAGTAATTTATTGCAAAAACATAAACCATAGAGAAAATGAAATGTACACAGATAACACCAAGATTTAACATGGAAACCCAATATGGGAAAAACCACCAATAGCAACTAGTCACTATTTTTCAATCTTCTGAAGTGAGCCCTGTTAGGAGCCAACCCTGTTAAAGGTTACAATAGTACACTGTTAGGTGTGACCCTATTAGAGGATTTAATCACCCTGTAAGGAGTGGCCTTGTTAGAGGTCTTTAAACACTTCAATGTAGAAATGTCACCTTGTGAGGGGATTTTCAAAAGACTATTAAGTCTACTCTGTTAACAGATTTTGATCACTGCTACAATTGTTAGAGAGTAACAATGGATTGACCTGTTTGATAAGCAAATTTCTTTGCTAATTCAAATCTCTACTCTGGCTTTGATTACTTGATCCTCACTTATCAAATATTTTGTTGTAGCCTTGTATGTTTTGTATTCAATCAGAATTCCATCTGATTTCACCTTCACTCTTCATATCACAAAACATAGATCTCCACACACACTTCCATACACAATCTCTCTCTTTGATCCAAACTTGACCTTATATATATGATAAGCCTTGTCAAGTCGGCCTTAATATCCTTTCAAATAAATAATAAAACTCATGTTTGTCAGCTTCATACAATCAATTATCCATAAAATATAAATTGTTGTTAGTTGGCTGACACTAACTGTTTAACTCGGTCAACACTCAAATCATTCAATGCTCGACCAACACTGTAATTCCTGAGTGAACTTGGTTAGAACTAAAAATCACTTTGGTAATATTCAATGCATGAGAGAGCTTGGAAAACACTAAATGTGCTCGGATAGGATTAGACATTTGTGTAAACATCACTATACTTGTGCAAACATCAATGACAATACACAATTGAATAATTGTCATCAACAAACTCCCTCTTTGGCATTGATGGAAATACAACATGTCATAATACAAATTATTATAGAGAAAAAAACTTAAGAATAAAATTTTATTAATGTCCTTAGATTCATTTTGATTCTTATCCAAAAACTCCCTCTGTCATCAATCTCTGAAATAGAGATTTCTCCCCCTTGCATTAATCTCTGTTCTCTAATAAAGTTCTCCCTCTATCATCAATCTCTCCATCAGTAATCTCTTTCTATAATCTTTATGACATCAGTAATCTCTCCCTCTTTTAAAACCAATGCCAAAGACACCAACTGATATATATGTATCCAATGAAGTTATAATGTACCTGTTTGTACTGATTCATGTACAATAAGCTCTTGATAATTGCATCAACATGTTAAATCTATTCTATAGCTCGGTTGATGCATCACTAAACTGTGTTTTAGTGAGCCTCAATTAGGGGAATCACCCCTATCTTTCCTCTAAGATACAAAGTGCGTCCTTAGCTAGCGGTTTTTTGAATATGCCTACAATTTGTTCTTTAGTATTCACATATTTCAATCTTACTTCCTTGTCCTAAACCAATTCCCTCAAGAAATGATACTTAATTGCAATATATTTAGTCTCAGTATGCATCATAGGGTTCTTAGAGATGTTAATAGTATAGTGTTGTCACAATAGATAATGATTGGTTCTTCAATTTCCACCTTCATACCTGACAACAACTATTTGAACCATATGATGTTTGAACAATTTACTGCCGCAACAACATATCATGCTTCTGCTGTAGACTGAGAAATGCAGTTATGCTTCTTTCTTGTCTAGGAGACTAACCTCTTTCCAAGAAATAGTGCTCCACCACTTGTGCTATTTCTATCATCGAAACTTCCTGCCCAATCAACATCAGTAAAAGTCTTCAAATCAAAGTTTCCCCCTTTCTTATACCATAATCCATAATCTTCAGTACCCTTAAGATATCTCAGAATAATTTTGATAGCCATTAAGTGATTCTCTTTGGGATTAGCTGAAAACCTTGCAACAATACCAACTGCTAATGCAATATCAGGTCTAGTGTGAGCAACATATTGAAGTTTTCCAATCATGGATCTGTAGGTAGTCTAAGTTACCTCCTTTGAATCATCATCCTTAGATAGCTTATGTCAAGTAGGCATGGGTGTTCCAACTGGTCTAGAATCTTCCATCCCAAATTTCCTCAGTATCTCTTTTATGTATTTAGACTAAGTAATGTAGATACCATCCTTCATCTGATAAACTTGTAAACCAAAAAAGAATTTGATTTCACCAAACATAGAAATCTCAAATTCCTTACTCATAGCTTCATAGAATGCTTTGCATAGATCATCATATCTAGTAAACAATATGTCATCTACAAATATTTTTTCTAATATTATCCTTTCCTAAGGTCCTTCTTTGATGTACAAGCTACTATTATCATTAGTTCTCTTAAATCCAATACTTATCAAGTAACCATGCAATCTTTCATACCAGGATCTTGGAGCTTTCTTCAGTCCAAACAATGCTTTGTGTAGTTTACAATGTGCAGTTTACAAACCATATTCATTTTGTTAGGATCTATAAAGCCTTCAGGTTACTCAACATAGACTTCCTCTTATAGAATTCCATTCAAGAATGCATATTTTACATCTATTTGATATACCTTGAATCCTTTATGTGCAGCATATGCTAGAAGAGTTCTAACTCCTTCAAGTCTTTCAATAGGAGAAAAATTTTCTTCATAGTCAATACCCTCTTCTTGAGCATATCCTTCACATACTAATCTAGCTTTGTTTCTGGAAACTTCACCTTTCTCATTCATCTTGTTTTAAAAAAACCACTTAGTACCAATCACATTCTTGTCTTTTGGTCTAGGTACAAGAGTCCAGGTTTTGTTCTTTTCTATCTACTCAATCTCTTCATTCATTTCTTTGATCCATCTTTCATCATTCAATGCATCTTTAATAGTTCTAGGTTCAATTTCACTTAGTAAACATGTACCTTTTATTTTGTTCCTTGTCATTAAACCTTCTATCTGATCTCCAATTATTTGTTCAGGTGCATGATGCCTTCTAACATATTTTGCAAGTACAAGATCTTTCCTTTTTGATTCTAGGCTTGCTCCACTATGTTCACCATGCTCAAATATTATGTCTTATGCTAATGAATTCAGTGGTTGACATGATTTCTATCCAATCACCATTTCATATGTCTTAGGTATAGTATCAAGTTCATAATACACAAAGTTTATGTAGTCTTCAGGCTCTTTACTACTCTATTCTTCATTTCTCTCTGCAAACTCATTGATCTTTACATGCACACTTTCTATGAATTTATGAGTAGTAAGATTTAAACATTTATATGCTTTACTTTTGCTAGAGTAGCCTAGGAATATACCTTCATCACCTTTTACATCAAATTTTTCATTTATTGCTTCCCTCAAGATGTAGCATTTACTTCCAAATACTTTGAAATAATGGACACTGGGTTTGTATCCATACCATAATTCAAAAGGTGTCTTCTCATTACCTTTCCTCATTTGAACTTGGTTCAAGGTGTGAATTGTAGTGTTGATGGCTTCCTTCCAGTATTTGGTAGCAACATCCTTTTCAATCATCAAGGTTCTTGCACAATCCATAATGGATCTGTTCCTTCTTTCTGCAATACCATTCTAATGTGGTGTACCTAGGGAAGATACTTGTCTCTTGATTCCTCTTTCATTATAGAATTCATTGAATTCATTAGAAATGAATTCTCCTCCTCTGTTAGATCTTAGGCATTTAAGTTTCTTTCCTGTTTCTTTTTCAACATTGGCTAGGTACCATATGAACTTCTGAAAAGCTTTTATTTTTCTTTGAGAAACATAATAGTCATCATTCTAGAGTGGTCATTAACAAATAGAATGAAATAATTCTTACATGTGTAACTTTTTGTTCCAATTGGTCCACATAAATTAGTATGTACCAATTCCAAGACTTCTTCTATATTGTAGTTCTTTCTCTTGAAGCTTGTTTTGCCCATTTCCCAATTTGACATTGTTTTCATATTGCTAGTCTAGGTTTCTTTAGAATAGGAATACCTCTTATTCTTTTGTTCTTACTTATGTTAATCAGGTTGTCAAAATTCACATGACACAACCTTTTATGCCATAGCCAGATTTCTTCTACTTGTGTAATAAAACATGTACTTTCATTGAGATCAAAATAAAATAGATTACCTTTTGTTTGTCTGTCAGTTCCAACTAGGTTTCCTCTGCCATCCAGGAGCTTGGCCTTACAATTCATGAATTCCACCTTGAAACCAATGTTATTCATCTATGCCACACTTAGTAGAGTATGCATTATTCCTTCAACCCAATACACATTATCACACTTTATTACTTTAGTAAGAGAAATGCAACCTTTACCTTTCACATAGTAGGGTTCATCATTCCCAAAACTAACACTCCCACCATCATAGTGCTCAAGACTTTCAAATTTTGGTTTTATCACCAGTCATGTAGTGAGAACAACCACTATCAATTATCCAGGTGTCATTGTTACTAATATGAGATTATAGTGCAGTCTTTTCATTATTTTCACTATCTAACTCATCCTTAATAGCAATGCAAACCATTTCATCTTCATCTTCATCACTATCAGAATATTTAGATATATAACTAGATTTCTTACCTTTGTCCTTATAGCTTTTGTAACTTTTGAAATCTTTCTTTCTTTCTTTTGTACTTTTTGAACTTTCTCTCACCTTTGTCTTCCTTATTCGGACACTTGGCACTAATGTGACCAACCTCATCACATGAAAATAAAATCAATGGTATTCTTCCTTTGTATTGTCCTTTTCCTTTTGTAGCTCTCCTTGCAAGTAATGCTTCAATGATTTCCAGATCTTCATCATCAGAATCATCATCACTATCACTGTCAATCTATTTTCCTTTCATATTTCCAAGGTTTAATTTAGCTTTGAATTCTGACTCAAGATTGCTAGGATTAGGAGAATAATTATCAAAGTTATCCAACTCAAAAGATGATAGTCTTCCAATCAATCCATCTAGAGTTATGTCATTACTGCATCTCATTTCTTGAATAGATGAAACTCTAATTGCATAGATAGGAAGTAAAGTTCTTAACACCTTGCTGACTACTATTTTTTCTTCAACTGTTCCACCAGAAGCTCTGATTGAACTAACACTTTTCTTGATTCTTTCACTATACTTTGTAATGTTTTCTCCTTCTTTCATTTTCATCATATCAAACTGACCTTTGAGACTTTCTTCTTTGGCCTCTTTAAATTTACGTCTCTTCCATAAACATCATGCAGTTTGTTCCACATATCAAAGGCAGTAGGTCATTCCTTGACTTCATCAAATTTGGAATAGCTAAGTGCAGAGGCTATATCAATCATAATTATGTTATGATGCTTCATTTCCACCATCTGATCCATAGACATAGGTCTCGGTCATTCTACATACTTGTGATCCAATAATTTTAAATGAGTATCCCCAATAGTAGATAGATGTAGTCTCATCAAATCTTTCCATGCAGTGAAGTTGTCCTTGTTGAGCTTAGGGATCTCCTTTCTATAAGACATCTCTGATCTTTAGCTTAGGCCTTTAAACCTTCCTTCTAAGAACTTGGTGCTCTGATACCAATTGTTATAAATGAGTTGAGTAACTAAGAGGGGAGGGGTGAATCAGTTACCACAAAAACAAATCCAATTCCCTTAGATGTCTTAAACAAATTTAACATTGTTGCTCGGTTAACATAGATATTTCACTGTCACTCAGTTACATAGAAAATATTAAGATAGTAACTCTGATTATCCTTTAGTAATTTATTGCAGAAACATAAACCATAGAGAAAATGAAATGTACATAGATAAAACCAATATTTAACGTGGAAACCCAATATGGAAAAAATCACCAATAGCAACTAGTCACTATTTTTCACTCTTTTGAAGTGAGCCTTGTTAAAAGCCAACCCTGTTAAAGGTTACAATAACACACTATTAGGTGTGACCCTGTTAGAGGATTTAATCACCCTCTAAGGAGTGGCCTTGTTAGAGGTCTTCAAAAACTTCAATGTAGAAATGTCACCTTGTGAGAGGATTTAAAAAAGACTATTAAGTCTACTCTGTTAAGATATTTTGATCACTGCTACAATTGTTAGAGTAACAATGGATTGACATGTTTGATAAGAAACTATCTTCTCTAATTCAGATCTCTAATCTGGCTTTGATTATTTGATTCTCACTGATCAAATATTCTATTGCAGCCCTATATGTTTTGTATTCAATCAGAATTCCATCTGATTTCGCCTTCACTCTTCATGTAATACTTACCCCTTAGTTTGCCTTTCTATTTTAGTTTCCAATATCTTTTAGGCCTTTTTATGTTTGCATTGGTTATTTCAAGTGATTTTAAGGATACTTATGTGATAAGGCCAAATTATTGCCTTTATTTTATATAATTTTAAATACTCTATTCTAGTTTTTGAAAAAACATTTGAGAGCCTACCCAGTCAAAACTTGTGATAAAGTCCAGATAGAACTGATAAACCATGGGTAGATGTTTGTGACATATTTTTCTAATATTATACATATAGTGTAGTATTTCATAAAACCATCAGAATATATGTTCTAATATCTGGATCTTTAATTTGATTAAGCTTGTTGCATGAATATTTCCGCATCATAACTAACTTGACAGGAGAGAAAGTGGTTGGAGAGTGGTCAACAACATTCAAGGAAGACTGTTGAGGACCAGCTACGACAGAATGATCATTATAGCACCAGGAAACATGGCTGCTACGATGGAGCCATTATTCTTGAATGTGGGGACGTAGTGTGCCTATATTCCCTCTACACTTTATTATGTTGAATTGGTCGCCCAAGCTTTATTACCCACACTGCGAGCTGTTGTATTTCCATCTTCTTCTCCGGCATGTTTTCAGCAAGATAGTCTCTTTTCTATTTTGTAATAAGTGTTCGATCCTCTATATATAGGGATTGGACCAATAGTTTGAAGTTAAATAGAAAAATTAGAGAAAGAAGTTTTTGGAAGAAAAATATTGTATCTTATAGCAATCTATTTCAAGTTCCATTTCTTGTTTCTATGTAATGAGTTTTTGAAATACAATGAAGTAATTCTTGGTTTACGTTCTGTGTTAATAGATTAGCAAAAAATGACTAAGGGGGCCCACTTGGGAGGTGGAATAGGTTAGAATAGAATAGATTTCATTTCCAGCATTTCCAGTATTTCAGATAGAAGTTACAATTTCTTCCTGTAGCATCGTACCTTGTGAGTGTTCTTGTAGCATCTGCAAGAAAAGTTATAATGGATGTTCTAGGCTGAAAGTATAGGTTTAAGTAGAATTTTCAATTTCTAGCATTCATTTCAGTAAGGAGATAAATGTATTTTTTTCTTGTAGCACTAGTGTAGGTTTCTTTTATTCATTTTTACCTTCCTGTAGCATAAGCAGAATGACTCCTTAAGGAACCTAGTGCACATATCGTGCTGACCATTTCAAGTATACGTCCCTGGGTTCACAAGTTAAATGCACCTCATAACGGGAGAAGTAGTCTTTAGATTGAATAAACCATTCCTAAGAAAGGCCTTGAGCATGATTATTTCACACCTATTGTGAGGTGGTTCATTTTTGGCACTGCTGTCGGGGATGGTATCAAGCTAGAAACATTTTTTAGTCATTTTTTCATTTCTAGATTAGTTTTAGAACTGTATCCCTAAAAATTGCTTCACAAGCGTGAAGAATTCAATTGCATGCATCGAAGAGAAAGGCGACGAGATGAATATGGTAGATTTCTCCTAGCAGAGTCTGCTAATTTGAATAAGGAAGTTGAAGAAGTTGAGTTACCCTTTGAAGACGCAAGCCCCAACTTTCCTGTAGCATCTTCCTCCAGAGCAGAACCACTTGATATAAGTGGCTTCCGACCTTTTGCAGAAATCTTGGCTAGCTTTCTAGATAATTCTGGTCCAAATCCACCTATTGTTAACAATCCAGTAGCTAATTCTCCTTTCCATCAGCAACCCCATAATCAAATACCTCCAATAATGGCACACCCTACTTTCCCATTTCCTCTCCCTAGCCTTATAAACAATGCTAATTTCAAAAATATACCCACAGCTGCTCTTCTGAAGTTTTATGGTCTTATAACAGAGGATCCTGACACTTTCTTGTTTGAGTTTGACATACTTTATCGAAGCTTCAACTATAATACCGATGCCCATAAGCTCAAGTTGTTTCCTACAACATTGAAAGAGTCAACCTTACGATGGTTCATGGGCTTAGGAGCCAATGTAGTAGGTACCTGGGATGAGATGCAGACGTTGTTTCTACAAAAATATAAAGATTATTGCAAAGGCAATGACCCAAAAGGAGATGATATCTTTAGGATGTCTCAAAAGGAAGACGAAACATTGGAGGATTATGTTTCACGTTACTTGTACACAATGCAGAAGAATCCCCAACATGTACTGGCAGAGGATTCACAAAACTAGTCTTCTTGAGGGGGGTAAACGACAACTGTCTGGAAGCATTAGACTTGATGGCTAGTGGAGATATATCCCAATCTTCTTGGGATGACCTCAAGAAAATAGGTCTCAACTACTCAAGGTCAACTGTGAAGAAAGGCAGAGGATACCGGCCCACAGTCACAGAGGGATTGGTTCGGGCATTTCAAAGATGGAGATATCTAATTTGCTCACAGATTTCAAGCAAGATATTATAAATGATGTAGCTACACATCTTGACACAATGACTGCCAAGAAGAAGCATGCAAAAGCTGAATCACAATTGGCTGAGTACTGTCCACACTGTCGCAAATAGAAGAAAGATTACGGATGTAAGCTGGTAGCAAACCTGGAAAATCAACATTTTCCAATTGACTACATGAAGATAGAAGGAGACAACGACCAAGTGTTCTTCGTTGCTCAACGTTGACCATGGGCTTCACCACAAGGTATGCCACAAGATCCTCTAATATTTTCAAATTTTAACTATAATCAGTGGAAAAACCAAAATTATGAGAACACTTCTTAGTACTCTCAACCCCAGTGGCCAAACCAGCAAAATAACCAATGGCAAAACCAATAGAATAACTAGTGGCCTAATCAGCAAAATCAATGGAAAAACCCATAAAATAATCAGTGGCCAAATCAGAAAAATAACTAGTGGCCTAATTAGAAAAATAACCAATGGCAAAATTAGCAAAATAACCAATGGCCTAATCAGCAGAATCAATGGCAACCACCGCAAGGAAATTGGCAGCAAACTAATCAATGGAGGGGGCCTCCATAGTGGCCTAACCAAAATTTTGGCTGTCCATAATTACCACCTCTAGTGCAACCACCTGCAATAATGCCACCTCCTGCAGAAACTAATGCTAACCCAAAGCCAACCCAATTGTCTGCTCAACCACAACCAAATCCAAACAAAAAATAGCAACAGCAGCAAACGTACACTACTGACACTCAGCAGTGCCCTACATATTCATTAGAGATAAATGATATCCATTTGAGGTCCAGTACCACACTGACTACACTTGAATATCCTATTATCACGGAAGTTGTAGACACTCCTGCAGCACTACTTCCAGAAGCCACACTGCCAAATACCAACCAGCCGACTGATATACCCAGCAGAACTACTGTCCGCACTTCAAATCCACCCTTTCCACATAGGCTAAACAAAGAAAAACCTATACCCCAAGAGGAAGAAACATTTTATATTATTGAGCAGCTGAAAAATATGAACATTCAAATCCCTCTATTCCAAGCTATCAAAGATATACCTCTTTATGGAAAGGCTATTAAGGAAGCATGCCTTAAGAAGCTAGGATGGAAGAAGAAAGACCCTAAAATAGTACATGTTGTAGGGAAATTAGCAGATATCATGTTAGGAAAGGTGGTAATACCAAAGTATTCAGATCCTGGCAGTCCAGTAGTCGACCTAATAATAAATGGATAGACTGTGAAAAATGCTCTAGTTGATTTGGGAGCAGCAATAAATGTGATTACTAAAGATACAATGCATAGGCTAAGCATAGAAGGCTTAAGAACAACATCCATAGTGTTACAACTTGCTGATAGTTCAACTGTTACTCTAGAGGGTCTCATAGAAGATGTGATAGTAACCTTAGATTCATGGGAGTATCCTATTGATTTTCTTATCCTATCACCTAAAGTAAACTTTGTTGGCTATCTTGTATTCTTGGGAAGACCCTGGTTAGCCACCACTGATGCCAAAATTAATTTTAGATCAGGCAGTATGACAATTTTAAATGGTCAATCCATAAGGAAGCTAGCCCTATATCCTCCTGCCCAACCCCAGCCAGACTTGGGAGAACCTATTTGGCCAGACTTAGGAGATGAGGAGGAAGAGCAGAATTCAATAGCCCAGCTCATGATGTTGCATAGGCAATCTTTTCTAAAGATGTAAGAGGAAGATGATGTGATACAGAGCATTCTTACCAATGAATGTATTGTGGCTAAAGATGTTTCAGAAAGTTCTATTTTACAGCTATGTACCTATGAGGACTGTATGTCTCTAGCAAACCCTGAAATGATTGATCAATTACTGACAAGTGAAATAGCAAGAAGTCTAGTGCCCGAAGTGTTAATGGAAGAGCTAACAACAATAGTGGAACTGTCCTCTGGTCGTAACCTGCATGTAAACAAGTTGTCCCAATTATAGTTGGCATTGTTAACCAAGCTCCTCAGTCAGCATGAAAAAGCCTTTGCATGGGATTATGGAGATATGGAGGGACTAAACCCAAAACTCTGCACCCATAGAATCTACATCAGTGATGGAAGCTTGCCACTTCGTCAACCACAAAGGAGAATAAATCCAGCACTAAGAGAAATAGTTAAAACTAAGTTGCAGAAGTTGTTGGATGCTAGATTCATCTATCCAATCTCTGATAGCAAGCGGGTATCACCATTAGTAATTGTACCTAAGAAAGGAGGTAAGTGGAAAATATGTGTGGATTACAGAGAATTAAATAATACTACAAAGAAGGACCAATTTCCTTTACCTTTTATTGACCAGGTCCTGGATAATTTGGCTGGAAAGAAATACTTTTCCTTTCTAGATGGATACAGTGGTTACAATCAGATAAGCATTTCCCCCGAAGATCAAGAAAACACCACGTTCACATGCCCTTGGGGCACATATGCCTATTCAGTATTACCATTTGGATTATGCAATGCACCTGCTACCTTTCAGAGAGTTGTGATCAACATCTTTGTTGATATATCACATGATTGCATGGAAATCTACATGGACAACTTCACTACATTTGGTGTCACATTTGAGGAAGCTCTGAAGAACTTAGAGAAAGTACTAATCAGATGTGAGGAACATAACATGTCTCTCAACAGTGAAAAGTGCTTTCTAATGATGCAAGAAGGAGTGGTGTTGGGACATTTTATCTCTGAAGCTGGAATCCAGGTAGACCCTGTGAAGATAGAGGCAATTCTCACACTCCCTATTCCTACTAAGCAAAAAGAAGTCAAATCTTTCCTAGGTCACGCTGGCTATTATAGGAGGTTTATCTAGAACTTTAGTCAAATAGCTAGTCCTCTATACAACTTACTTACCAAAGAAGCTAAATTTTCTTGGACAAAAGAATGTGATGAATCCTTCCTGTAGATCAAGTCACTTTTGACAACTGCACTAGTACTTAGGGCTCCTGACTGGACTTTGCCATTTCACATTCATACAGATGCTTCAGACTATGCCATGCATAGGTACTGTCTTAGGACAAAAGTCTAAAAACCTTGAAAATGCAATCTATTATATAAGTAAGAGTCTACATGGACCAGAGTTAAACTATACAGTGACTAAAAAAGAATTGTTAGCAGTAGTTTATGATCTAAACAAATTCTATCATTATGTGACTGGTTATCCTATCTTTGTTCATACTGACCATGCAACAATTAAGTATCTCATGAAAAAACTTGCCATCACAGGCAGGTTAGCAAGATGGCTCCTTCTTTTGTAGGAATTTGATATAACAATCATTGACAAGCCAGGGAAAGAAAATGTGGTAGCTGATAATCTATCTAGAATTCATCATGCTAAAGAAGATACCACTTTGATAGATGATGCATTTCTAGATGAACATTTATTTCATATTTCTGTCCAGAATCCATGGTATGATGATATAGCTAATTACCTAGTGGCTAACAAAATGCCAACACATTTCTCTTATAAGGATAAGAAGCTACTTGTAGAGAAAAGCTTCCATTTCTCTTGGATTGATAGCACATTATTTTACACTGGACCTGA
>MU223565.1:247993-258484 GCA_018584345.1 Thuja plicata | reverse complement strand
TATATATATATATATAATTTAAAATATAAACAAATATTGTTATTTGTTTAATTTTTTTAAAAAAATATTTCAAGAAAAAAATTAAAGGTGAGCGGGGGGGGAACCCCACCCCACTCCCGTGGGGGCCATGGCCCACTGGCATGGCAGTAAAAGTTGTCGACGCGGTAGCCAAGGCTGTCGACTGCAGCAACCCTCGCAGCCCCTTCCTTAAAGGAGGACAGCGCTCGGAGGGAGGGGGTGTAGGGCCCAACCTGCCCCCCATGCGGTTTTATTTTTTTTAATTTAAGTTTTTTCTTTGTGCTTTATTTTATTTTATTAAATTAAATTTAATTAATTTAAATTTATTTATTTATTTTGTTTTAAAATTAGATTTTGTGTCCATATTAATTAAGTTTCGTTTAATTAATAAATAATGGAGTTGTTTTTCTTCATTATGTTATTTAATTAAATTATAGGTATTTTTTTATGGATGGGGTTATTTGAATATTATTTAATTAAATGATTTAATATCATTATGATTATTATTTTAATTAATAATAGTTATTATATTGAGATTTACGGATATTGTGGAATATTGTATTTATATTGTCGTTGGGACATTTTTATTCTGATGTGATTGGTTATTTAAATTAGCATCGAATTATGAAGATATGCTAGGAGAATTAGGGTTATTTGACTAATTTATTTACGCATTCATGTCTATCTGAAAGGATCTCTTTTGTGCAAGTTGACTGGAATGCTTTTATAAGCTTATAGATATTTTCAAACAACTTTTGCTTGTAATTATATTTGGATTTTAGTAATTATTGAATAGGTTAATTTATATAATGTGAAATTTATAAATTAAGCTATAGAGATTGTTACTGTGCATTTTCTATGGAAAATTGAATTATATTGTTATTAGTAATTTTATTAGAAAAAACTAATTTGCATAGTGCTGACTATAAATAAGTTTATCACTGATTTTATTGCCTTTCTGGAATCGTACTCATTATGTGATGATGTGTCTTCTGTGTGACTGATTTAAAAGATTGTGTGTTTCTTTCCCCTTTTTTGATACTGATATGTGTCGGTTGTCTTCTGTGATGAGTTGGCTACAGGATGTAAAGCCAGAGGTTTTGAGGTTTTTGTTTCTATGATGTTGTGTGCTTCAGTGCATGAGCATGTTGTCATCGATTTTGGGTCTCGATCTTATTACCCAAGCTGATTTGTCTCAACTAGTCTTATGTGACCATGTGATAGTACTTTATGTGGTATTGGTTAATTGAGAACCAACAGTTCTTGTGCGGGAAAGAACCAGATTTGAGAGTTATGTTCTTCTCTTTGATATTGTTTATGATTCTTTGAGGGTGTATCCCTATATGAGAGGGAAATAGTGATGAGGTTTATGATATACCTTTATGATGTTCTTTTGTTAACCTAGGGTAGGTTACCTAGTTGTATAGTAGGAGGTGGCTTACAATAAGTGTCAGAGCCCACAAGGCTGCTAGGATCATTTATTGTAAGTAATTGTAACAAGTGATAACATAACAGTTTATTAGGAGTTTTAGAATAATCTAATAAGATATTAAGCCTCACCCATGCTTGAGTGCTATTATAGGCCAAGATGGAGGATGAGTTGATGCTTTCTGCCTTGAGTTTCAGGATCCATTGAGGGATTTCTAGGAAAAAACTCAAGGGTTAGACATACATGATGACACCTTCCAATATACAACTTAGGTTATCCTATGTGTTTCAATTACCTCTGGTATTCTGTAGATCTTCTTATTGTGATTTAGAGAGCTTCTAGGATCTTCTTATGCATTTCTTTATGATGTTTGTATACCCTTTGATGATTTTATTTTTGGTTGTATGCCCATGTGAGTGGGTCTATTGTTATCTCTTCAGCACAGTAGGAGTGGACCTTTGGTTCCACGCGGTTGGTTGGTAGTGATTCTTATTACCATTGAGATCCGACGTTCATCTTCATGCTTGGGTGATCCTTGTTGTAGTTCTTCTTCTTTTATCTTCTTCATCTTCTAGAAACTTGTTCATTTTCATGAGTTGTATACTTGTGCCATATGTGGATATTGGTTGACATCCTTTGGAGGATGTGTTGTATTTTATTGTAATGTATTATTGCATACACTGCGACTTGTGCAATAGATGATAATTCTCGTATGAATACCTTGTGTATCAGTTGTATATGTGGTCTTATTATATGAGATGTATATTATTGGATTCAATTGATGTATCCTTTGTTTTAAGTTCTTTAAAGTTATTTTCGTGGATTATTTTTCTTAAGTAATTCTACGTCAAGGAACCCTCAAGATTTATAACCTTGGTTGAGTTGTATTATGTGGATGTCATGTTATCTCATGTGTTACTTCCGCGTTGTTAACATTATTGTTTATAAATATTTAAAAAAATATATCTTGTTATCTTGGTTGCATGTTTAGGTTAGTTCTCCTGGGTTCCCTGGTGGGGCATTACACTTCATATCACAAAAAATAGATCTCCACACATACTTCCACACATAATCTCACTCTTTGATCCAAACTTGACCTTATATATATATGATAAGCCTTGTCAAGTCAGCCTTAATATCCTTTCAAATAAATAATAAAACTCATGTTTGTTGGCTTCATACAATCAATTATCCATAAAATATAAATTGTTGTTAGTCGGCTGACACTAGTTGTTTAACTTGGTCAACACTGAAATTGTTCAGTGCCCGACCAGCACTGTAATGCCTCAGTGAACTCAGTTAGAACTAAAAATCACTTTGTTCCTCTTCAATGCCCGAGAGAGCTCAGCAAACATTGACTGTGCTCGGATAGGATTAGACATTTGTGTAAACATCACTATACTTGTGTAAACATCAATGACAATACACAATTGAATAATTGTCATCAACAAATTTTACTTATGAATCCAACTCATGTATTCAAGTTCATAAATACTTTCTCCCAGAATGTAACCCTTCCCTTGGAAGAGACCAATGAACATGTATTACAATACACACAAGTGTGAAGACAAATTTCCATATCCTTGATATTTTGAGTGTGTATGATTTTGAATACAGTCACTTGAGACCATTGATATTCAATCAAAGAAACTTAGCCTGTTCCTTCAAATCGATCTATGCTAAAACAACACAACTAAAAAGAGATTGCAGAGATGAATTGAAGATCTTGAATACATTCAATTCATGACCTAAATGCACAAAAATGGAGACAGCTCCATGATGAAAGAAGTTAACCTGCACTAACTGATCTACCACTATTCCTAAAATAAACTATTACAAGAACATATTATATCTGCAACCTACAACTAAGAGTAAAATAATATGTACAGACTTGAAGAGAAAATTTTCAGAACTATAACCTAGATTAGAACCCCTCAAATTGGGAAAAAAGAAGAAGATATAGAAAAATAAAAAAAACTCCAGATTGTTCTTTAGATGACAAGTGTCTTCTCTCTGAAATATGATTTTCAAAATATTCCTTTTCTTCTCCACAAAAATATCAGATCTACACATGTGGACTGCACTTTTCAACTGGAAAATAATATCTCCCTCATCTGGCCCCTTCCTATGAAGGTATTTTCATTTGCAATAAAAACACATGTATTCCTTACACTTCTAGGCTTCCCACAAAAATTTTACACTTGGTAAAAGTGAATCGTGATTTCACTTTATGCCTTTCACTTGGTATATCTTCTGAAAATGATTTTCACCCTTGGTAGTAAAACACCGAGCTCATGATTAAATTTACACTTCATTAATGAAACCCATTTTACCTCTGTTGAAAAACCTTATCGGTGAGAATTTTTACTCTGCACATCTTATACTCCTCAAATATTTCCCCCTTATAATGTTTTTACTGGAAAAACATTTTCACCAATATATTGAACCAAGGTACTTGAGAGTAAAAACAAGAAGCCTCTTTTCTATTTTGACCCTTGACTGGTAAAATAACTTCCCTCCTGCACTTTTATGAATTACATTTTCACTTATATTAACATTCCCATGAATAACACCTTTCTTGATGGAAAATGAAGTCATAATTTTTCCACTCGTCATTTATGAATGAAAACACATTTTCTGGGTGAAGCTTTCAGTTGTGGAGTTTCAAATAAATGAAATAATGATTTTCTAAATAAGCCTTCCAAAACTTCACTCATTAGAGTGCTCTCTTTTTTCTGCAGTTTCACATTCACATCTTCCTCATATCACCATTGTAGTTTTTTTTTAAGAAGATTGCATGTATTCTTTTTCTTCTAAAAGCTTGCATTATTCATCATTAGATTTTTGTCATGAGATTATTTCAAAATAATTTCAAAATGTCAAACATACTTTGCAAAATTTTCTATGACTCCAAACTTTAGATGTGTGCCTACCATGAGATCTCATTGCTTTAAGAAATTATGTAAAAACATCATACATGCCTTAAAATATGCATCGATGAGAGTCTATACCATAATTTTTGAGATCCATTCTTGGACACACATCCTCATTTGCAAATACATCAGCCAAAGCATCAATTTGACAGTTATCTAATCCACACACATGCATAGAAGATGTTGGTAAAATTTATTTTTTGTGGATTTACATCTGCGTATTGCATTCTCTTGACTGATTTTGATACTTTTTAACAAAACTTAACAGTGCACACCCCTGTTTGAGCTTCCACTCATGCATAGACAAGGACATCGCACGAAGAGGTTGTGGAAAATAACATCCAACATGCCATTTGCATTTTCTTTTGAAGTTTCAAAGGCCTTTTAACAAATCCCATCTGGTGTTACGACCATCTAAGACCAACGTCCATGCCTCTATTCTATAACTTCTACATCGCACACACAGGAAATGAGGATGTTGGAAAAGGTTGTGGAATTTGGCTTGATGCCTACAAGCTGTATCTGATTGAAAGATTCTAAGTCTTTAAACAAACTTATTTTGTGCACTTCCAATCAAAATAACACTCCAGAAACAACATTTCTTTAGATACATTCCATTAAAATAGTTCATGTATTATTAACTGTGAAATGAACATTTCATTGTGTGTTTCTTGCAATCATTCAAACTCCATGAGACCATAAGATTCAATGTGTTTTGAAACAATCAACATACTAAGTCTATGCTTGGCTCAGAGCATTATCACCCCTCTGTAGCACCAAACCCTAACATTAAAACTTCCCCAAATGTTTTGGCAATTACATTTGATGTCTGATCCCAACCTCGCAACCTTATCCGACCTCTTCCCTTTCTTCTTGTGAGACAATGATAGCATGACACATGGCTAAGAGGGCCCACCATTTTCAAAGAAGCGGAAAATTTAATTTGTTCCCATCGCAAACTCGCTAAGGTCTTGGGGATATTAGAATATGCCTTGTGTTCTTGTGGTTAAGTAATGCGTGGTAAAGAATTTTAATTTTAAAACCTTTCTTTACTTCTCTTTCATGGCCCTGTTGATTAACTGATAAATATCTGATGGAGATGATGAAGACCAGGTGATACCAAGTATCATGATTGTAGAAATGGTTAGATCAGTTATTATTTTTTCATTGATGTTAAGCAATTGATTAATTGATTTTTATTATGTTACCATATCTTAACAGGAGAAGTTAAATAGGTGACAAATACAGATTAGACAATGAAGAAGTAATGATGATATAGTTGTTTTCTACTATATATTTGATGTTATCAAATCGGTACAATTGATTGATCAAGTCAGAAACTGCAAAGAATTAAAGTTGTGACTGAAAGAGTTACTTTACCGAGCTAGACTGAGTCAGTCAATAGAATTTTATGTGAGTCAGTCACAAGTTACCAAGCACTAAGCACCGAAGATGAGTTAGACACTAAGCAGTGAATGTAGTCAGTTACCGAGTTGCAAAGCAAGTTTTACCAAGTATAAGATATTGATAATAAGTGATGATAAGATCAAATTTAATGTGAAGCAATGATCATCTGGATGAGGAAATGAATTAAATGATGTTTTCTACAAGATTTACGAATGGGAAAATTTAATGAGAAGATTTAAGGCAAAGATCAAGTGGTTAAAGTGAAGTGTGAAGAGTACAAAGAAAAGTACAAGTTCTGAGGTAAAAGTGAGATGATTTACCGAGTTGTGAAATATGAAGAAGATGATCAATCGACTAAGCACAAATGAGGGAAAATCAAATTAATGAGATTAAGAGGAAAAATTATATCTATATAAAGAATGAGAAATACACAGAGAATGAGAGGCTATAAAATTAAACAGAGAAGGAGAAGAAGTTGAAGAACAACATTTACCGAGTAGAATAGAGAAATGGAGATTGATCAATCTACAGTCTAAGAAAGAGATCAATGTGGTATGTGATGCCAGTATTCAATTGAGCATAAAGTATCTGACACAAGAAAAGGTAGTATTCAAATGCTCTCCCTAAGGCCATGATCATCCATTTAGGTCGATTTAACAGTGTTAGCATCAAGCGAAGATTCAGTAGCATCTACTATCTCTCCCTGAACCAATATCTCACTTGACTCTTTGACTTTCCACACCTTACCACTATTGTTATCTTCTTATTTCTTGAAATAATTGTCAAATTCACTTTTTAATATCCGAGACTCTTACCATTATCACTTTCATTCCTCTTTTTGTCCATAGGAGGTGGTACTCTTTTGTTGTCTTCTCTATTCTACCTGTAAAACTTTTCTATATGCCATAGATTGTTGCATTTGCAGCATATAGGAGGAGGTTTTTTTTTTATTTACTTGTATCTATCAATACTTTTCAATGTGCCCAAGGTTATTACACTTGTAACATGTGGGTTTAGCAGTTGATTCTCCTTTGATGTTATCTTTTTCTATATCTAGATTGATCAGGCTTCCTACATTCTGCTTTCTTGTGCCCATATGCATGACAATTAAAACAATAACCAAAAAAGAGTTTGAAAGGGGCATTACCTCTAAAATATCTCTTCATGTGTCCAAACTTATTACAACCAAAACATCTACCTCTGAAAGGTCTGATTTGTTCTTTAGGTTCTTCAAGAATAGGTTTTTCTCCATGAGTCTTCGAATCAATTTTCTCTTCTTGAATCTTAGAACATTCAGCTTCATTGAAGCCAACACCAGTCATATCTCCTTTAGGTTTTTGTCTATCTCTTTATTCATTGATCAAGTCACTGCTCATGTGAAGCCTCTCAATATGTTTCTTTGTCTCGACAAATTCACCTTTTATGATTTGATTGTATTTCTCCAATTCTAGATACTTATTCTTGTACTGGTCAAGTTCATTCTTCATTTGTCCCATCATAATATTAGCATCCTTCAAAGCTTCTTCAATCTTGATTTTAGCATCATTTTCCTGTTGAATCTCTTTAGCCATTGTCTCATTATCAAGCTTCAAAGTATCATTCTCTTATTCAAGTTGTTTCATCTAATCTGAATTATCATTGTCTAAATCCTCTTTTATCTAAACCATAAGATCCTATCTCTGATTTCTAGAAATTTCAAGTTGGTCTTTCAGTTTCATAATGAATCCCTCAGCTCCCCTTAAATTTAATTTCAAGTCACTATTCTCTGCTTTTGTTTTGTCAAGGTCTTCAAGTGTTGCTTCAAAGTTTTCTTGCAAACTTATAGAATCCATCTTGATCTCCCTTAAGTTGTTAAGCTTTCTTTTCAAGGGCCAACAACTCTGATACCAATTGTTAGGATTAAGTAATACTGAGAAGGGGGTGAATCAGTATTTGTTAGAATTTAATCTTTACTTGTACTAATGTAAGTAGGAGATTCTTATGGAATCTCTACACCTAGTTTGTCTTCTTGTACAAGTGTGAGGATAATTCCTTTATTGTAATTTCTTATTTAGTTATTCCTCCTTATGAGGAATCCTACACTTGTCTCACACACTATTGAATTGTGGCATACATAGATATGGGAGTTACCATGCAACTCCTTTCTCACATCTCTATTAAAGAGATGTCTCTCCTTCTCTCCTTAGACTAGTTATTAGGTTAATCCTTCTTCTTGAACTATTGTATGAGCTTGGCTCTCTCTCTCTCTCTCTCTCTCTCTCTCTCTCTCTCTCATTCTTAGATATTTTTTCCCATTCTCTATATCACGAAGGTTTTTTCATGCTTTTCCCCCTTCAAAATCTTGTCTCCTTGTTGTTTGGATCTTTGGAGCATGCTCCTAGTATTCGAATTAATTCATGGTAAATCTTCATTCTCCTTGCTCATTGAATTAAACAACCTCCTGTCTTGCCTCATTTTTGTTATTATTTTAACATGGTATCAGAGCAGGTTGGTTTAATCTTTGATTGAGTTTACAGGTGAAGGAACTACCATATCTTGGAGCACTCCAATATCGGAGACTCTTGAGAGAGTGTTGAGAAAAAAAAATTAAATTTTTTTTGGGTTTGGCTGGTTTACCGCCAAACCTTGTTTATCTTTTTGGATACATTATTGGTTTATCTCTTGGATACTTTATTTTTTTGTTTTCAGGTTTGGAGACTTTCGTTCTTGGCTCTATTCTTCATCTTTCTTTCAAAATCTAAGCTTTAATTTGTTTAATATTTTCATTAAATATATTTAATCTAACTCTGTTCTTGCAGGTTCTCTATTGTATATTTTTCATTCTAATCAATTTTTTTATGGTTTTATTTTATCCAGATTGATTTCAAATCTATTTTTTGCAGTATATATTTCTATAAAATCGTTTCCACTGATCTTTGCAGGAACCTAAATCTATATGTTATCGGTTTAGCTGTTCGTCACATTAGCGCAGCTCTCCATCATATATCTACACCTGATCTCTGCTTATCTCCATTTAACTTGGTGCATTAAGTTTTTGTTTATACTTTTAAACCAGTCCTCCAACTATTATTCTCCCTGCCTCTTCCTACAATCATACATGTTCATCCCTATAGCTCCCCTCTCCTTTGCTCCTGCGCTGACCACCCCTCCTGCACAGCAGCTGCTCACGCAACTTTGCATGCATCTTGCTTCTCTCACTGCATTTCTCCTCCCACTACGCAACCCCCCTTCTCTTTGCAAACATCCTTACCTTGCGCTGTTGTTCAATCCTTGTTTGGACCATAAACCTGCGTAGCTTATTCATTGCCTTCTCCCTCCAGCATAGCATCTCTCATGCTTCCCATGCTGCTCACACAGCCCATGCTACTCCTCTTTCTTTTCTTGTCTCTTCTTGCGCGGTTCTTTTTTATCCTCTTAGTTTAGTTATTATAATTTATCATTATTTAGTTCTTCCTTTCTGACGCCTTTATTATAGCTATAGGTTTTATCATTTGATTATTATTCCTTTTAAACTTGCAGATTATAATCATTACTTTGCAGTCCTTCATTTCATTTATTGTTAAAATATATTTGCAAACTAATAATTATCTTTATATTTTATCTTATAATTGGAAGTTAATCATTTTGTTTCGCAGGTTTATCCTCGGATTCCTATTCTCTTTTTAGCTATTTATTCAAATTTATTTATCATTCATATATATAACTTAAACTTTATATCATTTTTTATTCAAAATTTTCTTAATCTCTTTTTAATCAAAATTTGTTTAACTTAAAAAGTTTAATCTGCAATACTTTTTTTTGCTTAATATCTTTCTATATTAGTTTAAACCCATTTCCAGTTTATGGTTATTATCTTTATTCAATAGCTAATTTATTATTTAATTGTCATTAAAATTTGTTTCGTCACTTTAACAAAAACTTAAATTTATTTGAACATTTAATATATCTGGCATATTGATATTTACTAATCGCGTTAAATTAGTTTTTTGGTTTCATCATTATATCTTGCAACTTGTATTTAGCTTTATTTCAGTTAATTTTGATAATTAATCTTGTCTACATTAATGCCAAATTTTAAACTTACAAATTCCAATTATACTATTTGGAGGCCGCACATGTTTGATTTTCTAAAAACTCGACACCTTTCGGATATTGTGACTTCACCAAATTTAAAACCGACATCCTCCGCTCCTCAGGCTGACCAGGATTCCTGGCAGTTCAAAGATGAGGAAGCATTTGGTCTAATTGGATTCTCATTAAATCTAGACTTATATTACCTTATCTCTGATTGTACTAAGGCTCATCAGGCTTGGCATGTCCTGCAGAACACATTTCAAACTCATCAAAACTCTACACCGCACTGTGACATTATGTATCCTTTATATGACTTTCCTATTTGGCATGACCCATGTGATGATGTTTGTTTTGGGGATGATCCCCTCGCTTCCTATTTTCCTCATAGAGATCACATGTTATAGGTTGATGATGTTTCGTATACCTATTATGCTTTGGATGATATTTTAGAACAAGAAGATGAAATTATTAATATGTTTATCAATGTCACTTTGCCCTTATGCATTACAGGAGATTATGTTCCTATCTACTTCAAAGTAGATTATGAATTTCGTGACACTCAAATGGTTACTATGGAGGACCAACCTCCTTCTCTAAACTCTAATCTTCTTATTGATATTATTGATGGTG
>MU223565.1:232171-247386 GCA_018584345.1 Thuja plicata | reverse complement strand
TTCTTGAACTATTGTATGAGTTTCTCTCTCTCTCTCTCTCTCTCTCTCTCTCTCTCTCTCTCAGGCATTTTTTCCCATTCTCTATATCATGGGGGTTTTTTCATGATTTACCCCCTTCAAAATCTTGTCTCCTTGTTGTTTGGATCTTTGGTGCATGCTCCTAGTATTTGAATTAATTCATGGTAAATCTTCGTTCTCCTTGTTCATTGAATTAAAAAACTTCCTATCTCGCCTCATTTTTGTTATTATTTTAACAGTATTACATCACTTTAAATTAAACTTAAACCAATTTCACATAAACCATATGATTTCTGAAATGAAAATAACACACAACTCATTACACCAAATTTGTTGTCAAGGAAACCCTGGCCAAGGGAAAACCCCGATGGGGATGGTACCCACAAGCATGCACTAAAGTATAATGTCCCTATTAGGAGCTGAATATTACATAGTGCATTTCCTTTTTAAAGGAATAACAACCCTATTAAAGGTATACAACACCCTATTAGGGGTGCATTGAGCTTACAGCTCTTACAATCAATACTCTAAAAAAGTATTCTCATAAATGAACAAAACAAGCATCACTAATGCTTAGATAGTTCCAGTTGTAGCTCTCAATATCTGTCAATCTCTGATCTCTCATCTTCCATCACATATATCTATCCATATACCATATATCACATCTTACTCATACATCTTTGCTTTACAAAAGTTCTCCATATATATGTATATGAATTACATCATTTGGTCGGCTTCCAATTACAATACAAAACAAAATAAATACTTATCCAAAAAGTAAATATAATGTCGACGCTCTTGTATTACCAAAGTATAGGTAATTCACAATACCAATCCAACTTAGCACACTTGGATTCCATCGCGTGCTCCCTCAATCATTGCAACTGTTCAACTGCTCTGTTACACTGTTCTATTTTCTTTGCATGTCTTCAAATCTCTCTAACTCTCTGTAATCATCACCAAAACCAAATCGATATTAATTGTAGGTCATACATACATCATAGTATCTTCCTCTAAGCTCGCTAGTCATCAAACATCGTACTCGATATTCGCTATCCAAAATAATGTTATTATACTCTGTATTTGTGTTTCTATACTTAGTCAATTTCATAACTGAATCTCTAAAACTGTTCTTAACTCGATCATACTATCAGATGTGTTGTCATAAATGACAACCATTAAGTGTCTCATATCATACCAAAAAAATCACTTGCCAATAGAGACAGAGTCTTTATAAAATAATGATAAGACTGAGATAATGAGATCAAGATAATCTAATCTGAATCATTGAATTATCAAAGATAAATAACAAATGAACTGAAAAAGAGGGGTAATCGTAAATGTTTGAGATTTCACTGAATATTTGTTATCTCCTAAAGTGTACATGCTAGTCTTTCACATGACACAATAATTTCTAATGTTTTGGACTGATAAAATGAAGTACTCTGACGGAGGAATTCAAATTGTTTTGATAAAATGATCTCACTTTTATTCTGGTCAATTGTGATAAACTTATGTCGATTGCGGCAGAAAGCAGAATCAATTACATGAAACTTATGGAAATTGCAGTAATAAACATAAAAATTGCGGTAATAAAAGGATCAATTACGGAAATGCATAGTCAATTACGGAAAAATTCTATCAATTGCTGCAAAAAGCGGCAGTCTAAAAATTGGATTGCAAATTTGAAGTTTTCTGATAAAAAAGACTCTAGAATAGTGAGGTAATATGTTTTCTGGAACATACTGTTGTTGACATCCTAGACACTCATCATGTTTGACTCAATTTGAACAGATTTTTCAAGAAATTTGTGGCACACACATAGAAAACACGTAAAAATAGTTGTTTTTGTCTCTATTCCTAGACAATGAGTGTATGTTCTATAGTCTTGAAAAAGACCTATTTTTCACTGGTAAAGCACAGATACAGATAGAATCAAACAAGATTATCCTAAGGAATTGGCTTAGTATTCAAAAAAAATTCCCATAACTTGGTATCTCTTCGGCTCACACAGTAGTGTCACCCCCGAGAGGGCGTCTATGTTTTTCCTTTTGTGAGAGCTATGCAGAATACAGTTATAGGAGACTATGCAATGAGACCTCCAATGTTGTATTATCAACTTTAAAATTCTCAAGAAGATTACATATGGTGAGTGTCTTCAAGAGAGAATCTTCCCCCTCCTTGCACAAAGATTATGAATACTTTCAGAGGTGAACCGGGTAAGCAGCTACTCTAAGTAGTCTAGTAAGGGATTTCATTCGTAGCACCCCCATAGTCCTACAGGAAGGATTAAGGCCTATAGCCCTACAAGTACTCTAATATCGTAGTCCCATAAGAAGGATTGAGGCTTCTCAGCCCTACTCATACCAGAATATATTCTGTTGTAGTCCTGTAAACATGATTGAGACGCAAATGCCCTACTCGCACTAGAATAAATACAATTCTGCAAATAGGATTGAGGCCTCTTAGCGCTACGTCTATCATAGTATTTGGAATAGAAGTAACCACGTCCTCCAAGATTTTAATCTTAAGGAGACTTTTGATTATAGTGGGTTAGAATGAGCAGGTCTTCTTGTTCCCACTTGAGTCATCGCGTGAGATTTTTTCATCAACAACAGGCTCGCTAAAGGAGAATGTATAAAATGAAATGGATAACAAACGAGGGTTTGGATTTTTTATCACCCTCAAGGGGTGAGAGCATATTCTCCTACCAAGAATGCTTCTCCCAAACACAATAAACATGCATTCATTTTAGTCCCACGTGCAAAGATTCCTGATTTAAGTAAGACAAACAACAATAGCAAATGAATTCTTTTCATTTTTTTTTATCTTTTAGGTTTCAAGCCCTCCCCTCCTGCAAGCAAACTGTTAAAGCAATGGGGTCTTTGACAAGCTCGTATTTTCTTTTTTCCGCCACAAGGTAGAAAAGTGGATTAGCAATAAAATGTGATTCTAAAATGCCTCGATTGTTATGGGTGTCAATACTAACAGTGACCTTAAATTTAGCTAAGAAAAGATTAAGAGAATCGATATACCTACTGAAGGGTTTGATTTGATCTCCAGTTATGATTGCAAGAGCTTCCCTTTGTTGTGTGTGACAATAAGCGATTCTTCATTTGAGTGCTTTTTGTGACCTAAACCCTAGAGTGCGCCTGATTATCTTCCTTGTCAGCTGTCATTTGTTCTGTGCTACACAGAAACCGAGAAAAACAAGAAAAATATCAAATATAACAAATACCTAAAACAACATAAAAGCATAAAATAGAGCAATTACGAAATAATTATGGCGACCGCAATATAGTTTCTATGATTGTGAAACAGTTTCCACGATTGCAAAACAGTTTCCACGATTGCGAAATTATTTTTCGATTGCGAAATATGTCTATCAGTTGTGAAATCAAGCAGGAAAATAGAGGCTTAAAAAAATAGAGCAATCAATTACGAAATTAAAACTTCAATTGTGAAATAACCATACACGATTACGGTAATAAACAATGCAATTGTGAAATATTGTCTACGGTTGCAAAATTTGTTTGTAGATTGTGAAATACGAGAAAACCTCTGAGAATAAATAAATAAATGAAAAAATCTTGGCCGTACGGCCGAGACCGAGGGATTTTGTTAGTTTTCTACAAGCAATTTTTGGGGTTGTAAGTTCATGTTGGGTTCACCAAAATGTATGGGGTAAAATCTGCTAGACTAAATAAAACATGTTAATAGCACCGAACTAAATGGATAGTAAACTATAAAAACCCATTAAAGTCCCACTAACAACAGAAATGAAATCTAATCGATTGGAAATCAAATAAGGAATTAAGTGCAAAATAATAGATAATTCAAGCCTTTGTTGCTTCTCTCTTCTTCTCTTGAAAGGTTGTTTAAATGGTGCTCAAAGTTGATACTGACAATGCAAAACCTGCATAAAATATTGTGCTTAGAAATTTGAAATCGGAGGTCCTTTCAAATGAGAAAGAAGAAGGTTTATATAGAGATTTCAGACTAATCAACGGTTGAGATTGATCCTGTGAAGGTAGATTGAATGGACGAGATAATTAGAGATGGAGTGAAGATGAAGAAATTCCATTTTAAGGAGAAAAATAAAGAAGATAATATAAATCAATTTAGAGAAAATTGGTTTCCAAAAAGCAATTGATTTTTTGATTAAAAGAATTATTTTCAATTTTGAAGATAATTAAATGATTTTACTGATTTAAGCTTTTTTTTTATTTTACTGATTGCAACCAATCACAAACTTTGAAACTATCTCGAGCTCCATTGAACTGCCTGTTCTTCTGCTTATCTAGAGCAACATGCTGACTTCTTCCTTCATCTAGAGTTGCTGCTCAACACACTGTTCACAAACTTTGTTGTTGTTGCACATTTTCTTTTGTTTTCAAAATTATTGTTCGCATTCTATCTACTATGTCCGTTGTAAGAACGTTCTTTCCTTTTGTTTATTACTGTGCCTGCCAAAATTCCTTCTCAATTTCAGAATTCAAACTTACTTACCTTGATTTACTTCGTTGCCAAAAAAGTATTAACTGCTGCTACTATCCTAGAGGGGGAGGAGAAGTATTAACTGCTGCTACTATCCTAGAGGGGAGGAGGAGGATATGGATTCTAAGATATTTCTATCCGTTCTTTTTATTCTCATAATGAATTATGAATGAAGTGTAATCTGAAATATCAATGCTAAAATCACACACAATTGAATCCAAAAACAGCATTCACTTCCCTTCAATCTCTAACACATTTCTGTACTTCAATCTCTAACTCATTTCTTTGGAAAGTAGATTACTGATAAAAGGGTTTAAGAATGATAAATTCTAACTACAACCTATTGACTATAAAAAAAATAATTACTTAAATTAATTAGATTGTTATATGTTTTTTTTTAAATTGTTAGAACTCTCAATCTATTAGATTACAACTTGGTTTAATGAGTATTGATCTCTACCAGTAAATTCAGTCTATAAATGTAAATTAACAAAACAAGACAACTTTAATTGAAAACCCATCACAAATAGCCATACATGTACTATTTTCTCATTAGTATCCATTTATAATGTCTCCATAGGCCCTGCAGGAGTTGAGAGACGCTACAGAAGGTGAGAGAGTACAAGGTGACCCACATATAGGACTTACCAATTCTTAGCATTCACATGTTGTGTCAGCCTACTATTCCTCCCCCTTTATTGCTGAAAGACATATATCTCCAATTTATTCTGTAGACTGACTGCAACGTGTACAAGAAAATGGTTCCAAGGGAGGACCCACTTATTTAAAAGATAACGTATTGAGCATGGTTGCCATTATTGTGGTACTGAAATTGCTATATTAATTGACACTTGGTTCCTTCACCATGTATTTCTGCCCAGAATCCGACACCTAGAAAAGGAGATTTATCAGTCAAGCTCTTGTCTGCTTTCATTTTTTTTCCCCAAAGGAATTGACATCCACAGGTGGGTCTCATGCAAGGATGGATTACTGGATAAAAATAGCCTCTTTTTAAGCATTTTCATATATAACCATTTAATTAAATGCAATTTCTATGATTTCTCTAAGCTGAGACAAAGTTGGTTAAACATCTCATGTCAAATGTTGTGTCACATAATGTATAATTACTGTTTTTTTTTAATGACACCCATGGATTTGATTTCGCCTGTCACCTTTTGACAAATTCTTTTCACTTTCTGCTCTTTAACGTATTATAATAACAATGACATGAACCGAATCTCACCGCCCTTCCATAAAATTCCTAATAGTTAAAAGCTATTGTTTTTCAAAAGAGCATTATTGTTGATGTTTGTATTTATTGAAAAGAGTTGTATACTTATATTGTTAAAAAAGACATGTTAGACAGCTGTACTATAATTCTATAAATGGACTTTGGCAAAGTATGGACAAATATTTAATATCGACAACAGCATCTAGTCCACAAATACCAACTTCTATATAAGAAATCTGAATCCCAGCAAGCACAGAGCAAGAGACCCAGAATACTAGTTGGCAATAATACTAAGTTGAAGAACACTAAATGGCATGAGCATTGATTGGAAAAGGGCTAACATATCCCAACTTAAGAACGGGAAAACTATAGAATTCTAAATCGTCATACAAAGGATAGTAATCCCAACACTATATCCTATTAAACGCTGGTTATATCAAGGGTTATGAAAACTCTGCGTTTGATTGGACGGTGGAGTTGTTGAAATCATGGATAGTCGTTGTAAATGTGAACCCTGATTCAAATATTATATTTCTACAAGAGCACATTTGAAATAAAACCATGGAACTATAAGATCAATCTTAATGACCTTTGATTCTCCTTACAAAAAGAAAAAGGTCAAAAAAAACTAATTCTATCAAGCCTTATGATAAATTTACAATAGACAGTATCAATATTATTAAAATAATGATTAGATTGGATGGTTGAATTGTTGAGATCATGAATAGTAGTTGTAAGTACTATATTTTGTTTATCAATAAAAGGCTATAGCCAGATTATATTAATATGTATATGCCTGATAAAAACATAAGGAATTTAATAACAATGAAAACACATTCGAAATATAACCACAGAATTATAAGATCAATCATAATATCTGTTGATTCTCCTTATTTAAAAAAAAAACAAAAACAAAACTAGACAAAAAAAAATGCAAATCATCAAAATAATTACTAGCTGTTACTATCATCCCATTGCAGAGTAACACCCCATTGCAGTCTGATAATTATAAAAGTGTAAAGAAGACAGAGTGGTTAATTTGTTATGGAATCCTATTCTAGTGAGTACCTCAACCAATAGGTTGCAATTCGCACAGGTAGAAGGTATGGAAATTAAAGTTTCAATAAAGGGTGGACTTTAATATCAATGCATATCAGCCTGTCACTTCACAGTAAGGTTAACTAGGCCTAAAAATAAACAGCTTGCACTGTGTAAGCTCGCCAATGAAGAGTGGCAGACCTGGAGCAATATGAAAATAAATCTAAATACATTAGTGTAATACTAAGTGCAAAATTTAAGTTATATTGAAATAAATGAAAAATGTTGCTTAATGGTATGGTCATACAAAAGTTTTATGTGGCATCACCAATGGGAGTGCCAAAATAGTTTTGATGATGCTCATGTACCCTTTCATTGCATTGTGATGTAAAGAGCAAAAAATTAATGCTGTCTGGGTTTTCATTGAATATGATCACACCATACATTTGTCTGGTGATTATATTCACTTTATTTGGTTGGTTCGATCAAGTGAAATAATTGATGCTGCAGTTGCACTGTTCTACTTCTCTGTGCTGTTTTCAATTGTTATCATGCAATGAATATATCTACAACAAGAAAACTTTTTAAACATATTGTTTTGGCTAATGGTTCATTGTTTATGAGCAAATTAAGAGAAAAAACTGGTGCTTAAAAAGTTATAAGAACAATTGCATTGACTTGTTCCTGAACATATATTAATGAAAGCAATTCTATATAATCTTAGCATGAATCCTTTGTTCCTCAATACAATGGCCATCTGTAAAACTCCAGTACAAGTAATAATAAGAAACATCTACCGTAGAGGCAATCGATATATTCACTTTCCTTTTATTAATATAATAGAGCTTTGCTTATGTGGCTTTTGCTATTTGCTTGGCTGCTTGACATTGAAATAGAGCGACAATGTTTCTGTGTGATCTATTGAATATATACACCATTTTAATAAGAGATCAATGGTTCATATTGTTCTCATAGATTACTATAATCTGAGAACCCATATTAATAAGAGAACAATGTTTCATATTGTTCTCATAGATTACTATAATTTGAGAATAAAAATATCATTATTTGCTAGAAAATGTGTTCATGTCTTTCATGACCTTCCTTTGCCAAAGATTGACCAGCTCTAGAAACATATAATATATACCAAATCATTATTTGAATTATGTGTCCTCTGTAGGGGCCATAACTTGAACCTTGAATGTAACCTATCCTCTTAGGCAAAATAACATTACTTTGAAATCTCCACCATTGATATTTTTGCAACCACAGCAAGTTTTCTGAAATTTCAAAACCTAAAGTCTCTGCCATCAAATCATAACACACATGCATGAAGGTTAATTTGATGCATTAAGAAATCATTCAAGACCCTGTAAGATTTCTAACACTCCACAAAACATTGAGAAATCCTCCCAATTCCTAGCCATAAAAACAAAATCTTTAAACAGTTGGAATCCTTATAAAATTCAGTAATAACACACCTCTTGATTCCATGCAAAGATTTATTCATACTTCCTCAACGAGCTCCTTGACCCATGCAAGATCTGGCTGATCAGCAGCAGCACAAAAACTATGCTCCTGCTTTAGTTGGTCTTTCCTAAATTTGTTGTAGATCTTAGCCCTGAGCACCTTTCCTGAGTCTAATCCCAGGAATCCACAACTAGCCCCAATTTCCAATGACCTCTCTAAGCTGCACTGATCCCCACCAGAATGGTTTTGCAGCAAGGATTTATCAACACTGTAATTAAAATCATCCTCATGATTCAAATCAACTGTCCTCAATGCATTAATGACATCTCCAAGGTCACAAGAACAATCCATCTGAAGACCCTGCAGAGACCCAGATGAAACAGAGGTAGCACTTGGAGAGGGACAAGAAATGTAAGAGGAAGAATTAGCAATCATCCTTGGCACTGCAGCACCTCTTGGACTGCTCTCCTGTTGAAAACCTAGGCCATATGTCTGTGGCACAAAGGCAATATTACTACATGCATACCTAATACTCCTTGGACTATTACAACTGTTATACAGAGTCTTTGATGATGTAGAATGTTGTGTGTTTCTCATGTTGCAGGGACTTCTAGGGTCTAAAGTGCAACGAAGTTCTTCTTCACTGTGTGCAAAAAAACACACTCTTCTATTACAGTAAATTCCATCCTTGCACCTTTGTGTTCTGTATCTCTGAGGATGCAGCCATGTCTCAAACAACCCATGAGAAAATTCACAAGTCATGCCCTTTCTACAAAACCCCTTCTTGTAGTCAGGGCAAGTTTCTCCACAGTAGAGACTAGGGTCTCTTCTTCTAGCCCTTTCTCCTCTGTGAGCAAATGGGCATTCTGTCCAATCATGGCTGCTCTCCTTAGTGCATATTAGCACCTTGAATTTGTACATTCTAAATTCATCTGAACTTTCATCACAGAACCCATTTTCTTGATCCTCAAGAACACCCCATTGGATGCTGCAATTAGGCTCACAACAGTCAAAAATCAATGGCATCATGCTGCTGCTAAGCCCCCAAAACATTTCATCAGCTTCACTACCTGACTTCATATTTCCATTGTGATCATCACCATCAATCCCAGATGCGATGAGAAGACCATTGGTGGGAAGATGGTAAGAAACAGGAGATGAAGTATTGAAGTTCATGTCCATGAAAATTCACTGGTGATCTGAGATGCAAATAAATCTTCTGCTTCTATGTTGGCCTTGTGTTGTGTACATGTACAGAATCAATGAAGATAATTACACACTCCATGGTAGTGGCTTTATTAACCCACAGAGATGAACCATTGTACTGCATTAAAAATAAATTGTACTGCAGAATACTTGTGCGGGGGAGGGGATTGAGAATAAACTTCTTGAAGTAACATCATTTCTCCTGAAGACCTTCGTCTTATGCCCATACATGCCATGAGAAATTAAGATAAAAAAGATGCTGATTTGAAATTTTAAGATATGACTTCTTCTGGAGGACTTTCTAAATATGAGGTACTAACTGTCCACTCGTTCTACAACTGTTTCCAAAGAGTAGCATGATGCATGTTGGTTATGTTGGTTTTGATTAAAAGTACAAAATAGATATCAAAATTGCAATAAAAAAAGTAGGTTTTTTTAACAAATGGGTGTTGAAAATTGTTAGAAATGTAATGTATACACGGTAGTGGTTCAATTGGTGTATATGATTTGTTTTTAAATAAACTTTTACAATTTAAAAACTTTAAATCTTAATTAAATGTTCTTTTACAATTTTTATATTTGCTATTAAATTGATAGATAGTTTATTGTCATCTTTTTCGAGCATTTCTAGCATTAGCCTTGTGTGCTATCTTAATTGTGCAATATCTTAAAATGGATTTGACCATCATATTCTTTATGATGATAGTTTATGCTGTCTCTTTTCCCTCTTCGAAATTGAACTTAAGAGAATTTTGCATTTAAAAGTTTCAATTATTATAAATTTAGGTGGAAACAGCACTATGCATGCATCCATTTAAGGGTTTTATTACCTAGTTTATTTCAATATCTAAAGCTTAAATGGTTGGCTCTTGTTTTGCAAAGACTGATTTTTTTTTGGCACATGATATCACAAAAGACTTTCTTAAATTATGATCCATCTTTTTCTACCTATTTCTAATATTAGAGATGTTTCATATTCCTTAGAAAATCCTTTCATTAATGATTTAATTTATAATCATTTTTTTTTATCATTAATTTTACAATTTGTTTTGTTAAAAAACTTGCAACTTGACTTTACGAAATATGAAAATATGATATTATGAAAAAAAAACAAAGCAATTTGATAGGTTGAAATTACATTGTTTAATCACTTATTAAAAACTGAGTGGTGCCTATAGTTCCAAAAGCCATAATAAGTTTATAATAGTATTAATATACTATAATAAATATTCATATATTAATAATTCATTCGTAATAAAATGTAATTGAAATAATAATTAATATAACAAATAATATAAATATAATATACTAAATATTAAAACTCTATTAATTTATTAAATAATATAAATATAATATACATTAAATATTTTATTTATATAAGCATAATATAATTTACAAATTGCTAAAAAAAATAGATTGCATAAAATTCTTATATAAGAAAAAATAGTTGAATAGAAAAAAAAAACCTTTTCAATAGTAATTTTTTTAATTATAAAAAAGACAACCAAAAAATTATGTATAAATAGTCTCTTGTCTTAAAAGTTATATTTTAAAATCCAAACAAAATCTTTTTTTTTTTAGTAAAACTCTTCTAGTAGTCTACTTTTATCTTATTCTTGAATATTTTACAATTATTTTATTATGAATATTTTGTAGTTTTTGTTTCTCTTCGATAATACTTTTATATTAGTATGTGTTACATTTTATTTTTATTCTTAAAGAAATAATTTTTAAATATATAAAAAATTAAATTAGCTTTTAAAACTTTTAGAGAAATTTTTTTAATATAACTTCAAAATATTTATTTATAATTGAAATGGTAGAAATGGAAATTTAGTAGCTTGAGAATAAAAATTAAGAATCATTGTCAAACCGGTATTCCCTTAGAGAACAATCAATTAGGCTCAACCTCAATCGTTTAGGAGAGCTATTGTTCCCTTTTTGAAGTATCAATAGATACGATTGAAAATTATGCAAGAACTAGGTAAAATGCTAGGAATTGATGAGATTCGATATAAACATATCATAAAGTAAACACATAAGAATAGGACTAGAAATGGGATAAAGAGAGGAGCTTGTCATTGAAATTTGGAGCTAAAATTTTTGGTCAAGTTTCTTAGGCATCATAGACTTGGAGGTGTTTCCATCAGCTAAAACTTTAAATTTTGGATTTGGATGCTATGTAGATCGTGCTCTTCAAAATTTAGCCAAAAAGTGTCAATTGCATGCACTAATTGACTGTCAATTTATAATCTTTTGCATGTTCAAAATTATGACTATATGTCTTTTGATCTACTCTCTACAACTTTTCAATAGTTAGATCCATAAGCTACACACAAAATAGGGGAAAATGTTTTGTTGCATATGATCTTTCTTAAGTCAAACCCCAAGTATGAATTAACCTCCGCTATAATTATGATACATGATCTGAGAGCGCTTCTCCCTGGTAGGGAAGAGGCTTAAAACCTTAAAGGAAAAATTTAATTGACAAATGAGAAGCCTTCACAAAGTTTGATGTTATTTTTACAAGTTAATGCATGCCTTCATTCATGGAGGAACACGTAAAGTTGATCATCAATGTTTAACTTGAATGCTTGACTTCAAATCTCTCATCTAATGTCTTGAAGATGCCTCGTCGAATTTCTCAATTGAAATGACTAGAGAACTCACTTGAAAGAAGGATATACAAATGTGGGGGATGGAGTTGTATTTATACACAAGTTAGGGAGAACTTTTTCACTTTATATTTTTTGACTGTTGGTGTTTTAAAATAATTTTACACTTTGTAAGCTACCAATATAGCTATAGATAGATTTTAAGGAGTGGTTAGTTCTAAATATGGGGAAATTTAAGGTAACTGGACCAATTATGGGGACAAGAATACCCTCTACACTTTTGGTTTTGCAAGACCAAGGCGAGTACACCTAATCCAGCTCAATATACAACACTTTACAGCTCTCTCTAGATTTAAACAGAAGAAAATGATAAGAAAGTGCTAAATGATAACCACTCATTCATTGACTTTCAGTTACCATGAAGAACATACAACCCACAACCACAATACTTAAAAGGGTTTTGAAATGGTTTTGATTTAAAATTTTTAGAATATAGCCAAACCCAACCAAACGTGTATCACTATAGAAGGTACTAATTTCTGACTAGTGCCTTATCCATTGGGCAATATCTTTAATACAAATGCAGAATACATAGACCAACTATTGTCAAAGATTCAAAGCCATAAATACAACTAACCCAGACCAGCACTTCTTATAAAATCTTGTCCACACCAAATGAATCTATGTATTATTCAGAGAAATATTTAATTTGATCCTAGATCAAACTAATGAATAACAACATACACACAAATAAATTATATGCAATGAATTGGAAAACTCACAACTCAAGAAATGAACACAATGGAGAGACTTGAATCTAGAGTATTTGTATTACTTCAAAATATACACCACTTCAATAATGGCAAAAGACCTGAAACTTTCTATTCTATATTGACACAGTCTAATACAATCTTCTATATCCTTGGCTAGAAACTCATATGCAGCTTGATCACTCAATTTTTTCCTAGTCCCTTCTAAATGATCTTGGAAATCCTTTTATAGAATTGGGATTGCAACAAGCTTCAAATCATTTAGGAAAAAGACAAAATAAAGACTCACCATGAAAGACAAAAAATCAACAGAGCCAACAACCGAGTTGTTACAAGATATTTCCAAAGGTAACTTCTCACTGGACCGCAAGGCCTTTGCAATAACTTCAAAATTCTTCTTATTGGTCAAGTAAAACCTTTGTCTTTATTCCCTTCTGCATAAAAATTTGATTTGTAGTTGCCATTCACCTCGGGATGCTAGAGAACTTCCACCTGTTGAAGGAACAATGGGAAGTTCTTGTTTCTTCGATTCATCTGGGGTATATATGTCCTTATATCAAATTTGATTTGTTACAATCCTTCCTTTCTCCAACCCACTGAATGATATTTCTCCAAAAGATCAAAAAAAAAATTTGATATGTTTCTCCAACCACCAAGACTCAGGAATAAACCCAACATTAAGGTAGAAAAGACAAGGAGTCGACTAAGGGTTACAAAATATCTGTAAATTTTATCAGAAACCCAAGTCATCACCTCTCAATATTTGTAAAGCCATAATCACCAAAATTATATCCCTTCAACATCCCACGACTGCATAAATGCAAACCAAAAGATCATATCCTCCTACCTACTTTTCTGCAACTTGGAAAAGCACTGCCACAGCCAAAAACACACAGAAAGATTAAAATATTCAAATATATGACTCAATCATCACACCTGGCATGGAAAATCCATCGAAGTCCAACATCAAACTTTAAATTCATCTTTAAAACATGACCGTCAATCTCCCTTTAAATTACCCAGCCACCAAGAAAAAGAACAAACCGACATATCTAACTCCTTAGATGTCCACGTGGCACCACCCTATTGGTACTGGAAAATACTATAGAAGTTGAGAAATCCAACTTCACAGATCGCCAAGAACACCTGCATGCAAATAACCTATTGCTGAAAGGAAACCAAAGAGACAGAAGCACAGGTTTGGAAAATCTCAGCGGAGTGAGAGAAAATTATATTCCAAAGTAATAAAACAATAATTATAAAAGTTCAACCTTAAAGGTGAACGAAACCCTAAAAAGGTAAAAGCTAGGTTGCGTAGTATAATTAATATAAAATATTAATTATATGCACCTAAGAGATAGCTTAAGTGAAAACAGAGTACATAGACAACTTAATAATTAAATCAACATGATCTAATTAATAAGTGAAGATAAATAGATACTCTAACACCCCCCTTAAGCAAAGCTCAGGTTGGAGTTGATGAAAACTATCAACCCACAGCTCCCAAGAATCACCTGTATGCAAACCTATCACAGAAAGAGAGAAGCAAAAAACCTATGGAGGCCAAAAATAACAGATTGATGGAAGAGGAAACATCTTGTGCAAACAATGGAGAAAAAATATCAATGCAATAACATCCTCAATTAATTAATAACCATCGAATTGAATAATTTATAAAGAGGGAATCCTTATAAAAGGATACCGAAACCCTAAATGGGAAACCCTAAAGGGAAAATCTAGGTTGCATAATAATAATTAATAAAAGAATTAATTATTATATGCCTAAAGTTTAGCTTAAGTAAAAGAGAGATAATAAGTGACTTAATAATTAAATCAATATGATTTAATTAATAAGTGGAATCACTTTATTACTCTAACACCCCCCCTTAAGATAAACTTAGGGAGAAGCTAAAAACCTAGAAACAGCTACTGAAAGCAGGAAAAATGGGTCCCGGCAACAAGGCCTGATGAGGTACCCAATACAAAAAAATCTCTGTAAAGAGGAGAAAAGGAGAAAACCCAGTGGGAAATACCCCTTTCCAAAAAGAGATGAAGCCTAGTGAAGGACAGAAGAAGCCTCCAAACTAGAGAAAGTCCCAGAAAATAGGAACAAAGAAAAAACATGTAGAACACCTCTGAATCATGAAGCTGCAAACACTATCAAAAAATAACTGCTGGAACCTCCACTGTGATAGAACATGATCAAGTAGAGAAGACTTTAAACAAAGCCTGAAGAGCTGATTGATGGAAGAATGCCTCCAAAACAGGAATGAAAGAAGAGTGTCCATATGGTAAATGATCCATCTCACCGAAATGCATAGGTACCAACCACTGCATCCGCCTAGTACATAGGAACAAATACTGAATACA
>MU223565.1:207664-223608 GCA_018584345.1 Thuja plicata | reverse complement strand
ATATTTTATGAACGTTTGAAGTAGAGTCAACTGTAATTTTGACATACCTTGTCTGCGTAACTGATAACTTGTTGTGTATTTATCAAAATTCAAAAAAAAAAAATTTGATAGAAAGAAGACTCAAAAACAGAGGGCACTGTTATTTTTCAATTTTTTTTTCTATTTTCTACTATTTTTCATTGAACGTCAAACCTGGAAGTTTATATTTGATAAAAAACCTACATCTGATGCACGTCAAAAAACTTAGACCTAATTAATTCAAAATTTGTCAAATCTATATTCGTTAGAAAGCTCGTTCAGAGTACTTGTGCGATGAAAAAGGAGGTGTCCCTATTCTTTCATTTGAGCCCCGCGCTTGAGCCCCGAAGCCATGAAAACTGTAGATTTCTGTTAGCCTTTGCAGATAGCTTCAATTTTGGGGGTTTCGATAGAAAGTACTTTCGATAGAAATTACTTTCGATCGAAACTAATTAGTTTCGATCGAAAGTACTTTCTATCGAAAGTACTTTCTTCATTTAACATGCATATGGGTGAAAATCCCATTAAAATCTTTACTAACTTAGTTTCGATCGAAACTAAACAAAAAAGGTAGTTTCGATCGAAATTATTAATGTTTCGATCGAAACAATTAGGTACTTTCTATCGAAAGTACCTGACTAAATCCTCCCACCTCACGGATTCGTGAGGAATTTCTTCCTCCGAAAAAGTGTAACCCACTATTGTGGGATCACCCATATGTAAGATAGTTTGTTTTATCCAATATGATTATTGAAGAGTATATGAGTAAGAAAAGAATAATTATGAATGTATGCATAAGGCATGCGGATGGTAGTTCGATTTAAGTGCAGAAGTATTCAGGATAGCAGAGTCTCATCTATCACATTTAGGTGATCATTTATATTCAAAAGGATCTTATTCAATAATCACAGTTACATAGAGCAGATCATCAACTGGTTCATTCTCACAAGTGGATCAACAAAATCCTTTAACAAGGTGGACCTAACAGTCATTTATTTAAATCTCTTAACAAAGTTGCATTACTTATTGTATTGTACAAAATCCTTTAACAAGGTGGACCTAATAGTCCTTTCTATACTCCTAATAGGGCACACCATCAGAAGTGGTCATTGTAAGCTCTAATAGGCTAAATTTATACTGCAGTACAAAATCTTGTGGGTATCATCCCCACCCTAGTTTTATTTTCTTTTGGAAGGTTTATGGGTAACCAAATATTGTGTTATGTGTTATGTATGATTCATTACTTTCAAGTTATATGCATGCAAACAAATAAGTTAATCTAATCATGGAATAAAAGGATTGAGTTTTATTGGTTCCTAAGTCACCCCCCTCTCAGTCACTGGGCACATCATATAATTACAACAACTTTATCTTCCATTAACTTTTAAAATGTTGACCCCACAATATTAGGATGGACATTTGGAATTCAGGCATGATTCCTTGATGGCTATCCTTCATACAACTTTTGATCAAGGCATTGTGCTTGTCGTTAGATTAAAACAAACTTTCTCAACATCTTAAGGAATAGAAAACCATGGGGACTTTAGACTTAGGAAATATTAATACACGGGCCCTACAGGATTTAGGACTTAGAAAGAAATGGCCTCCCGTACGACGACTAAAGACACATGACATAAAGTGACTTAAGTGGCTCCCAAAAAGGTAACTCAAGAAAATAAAAGGCATGGGATATTTAGAGTTTTGTTCAAAAGGAAAACTAAGGGTTGGACCAATAGACAATTAGGGCTTAAGAACATGGCCTAGATATAGTAGATAAAAGATAGGATTTAGCACCATGGTAACCAAATTTTTTTAGTCCTAACAGTGGCTCCAGTTGGGGAAGGTTGATCGTAAGATCAACACTAGATTCCAGGACTTTGAGAAGAGAAGACCAAGGACAAAAATAAAACCCTACAACTCAAAAACCATAGGAATATATACAAATATACATCCTACTGCCTAGCAGAGTCAACTTATCTCTACCTCTTTATTGCCCTGATTTGAAGGATTCAAACTAGGTTTGATGGCCCAAAGCCACCAACAAATTCTAATTCAGCTTGCCTCCGTAAAAAAAAAAATTTCTTCTCCCTTCTCTGGAAACAAGCTAAAAATGCAGCTATCATCTACATGATTTGATATGCTGATATATTCCAACAACTTACACAAAAAATTGTCAGTATATCTGCCCTCATTCAAAATTTGTAAATTAGGCCTCATTTAATAATATTGACCATCATGCGACCAATGCCAATCATGGCCACTAAAAAATTCAGGACCCTTAGAACACTTTGTATCTTTACTTCCATAGTCACATTTATAAAAAAAAATCCTCCAACTAATAAAAATTATAATCATTCTCTGTCCCACAGCTGGACTCATCAAAATTTATATTGTCACTAGTTTGCATTCCCATATCAGAGTTCCCTAAAGAACTTTCTTGCAAATTATCAACCTTATGCAAACCACCATCATGTCTGTTGGAGGGAGAGCACTCATCCACATAAGCACCATGTATTTTCATACTTTGAGTAACTGAAAGACCATCCTCTAGTGGTTCAATGAATAATTTATAATTTGAAACAAATTCATAACCCATATTATTATCCCAATCAGTACTCAATAATACACCAGGAGCCTCTTCATCGTTTGAATCTGTAAATGTACAGATGCTTTCATCATCTAATATATCATATTCAATCTTATTGTATCCTAGTGACACAACAACACAAGGGGAATCAGAGACACATGTCAAAATCTTGACCATATGATACATACTCTTCTTTGAACTCAATGTTTGTTGGGTGTAAGAACTCAGAGCTATCCCTCCCTGAATATCTCAAATATTCACAAGACAAGAACTCATAAATTTGTTCACTATGAAGTGAACCATTGTCATCACTTTTACCTACTTCTGATATGCAGTCATAAGCATCATTTTCATTTATCCAATCACTATCTTCTTGTTGACTACACTTATCTGCTGCCTCATACTGAGAAGGAGCATCACTTTCATGATTACAAGAGACAAAATCCACACTAGACACATCTCCATCATACTGGTTGAACTATCATTCTCAATATCAGCATCACTAGGCACAACCTCATGTGTAACCTTAGATTTAGGATCTTCAAGATTTTTTATCCACTTCCTAGCATACTCAATACCCTCTTCCCTCAAGGAGATTAGCCAATCAATTGAATCAGGAAAACAAAGTTCCAAAAACACATTAACCCAAACTGACTTCTGGGAATAGAAAGGAATAGAAAACTCCCTTATTGTAGTAGAAAACCTCTTATAAAATACAAGTGCAGATTCTCCCACCGTTCTTTTCATTCTCTTTGTAGTGACAAAATAATTTGTTCTTGGATCTTTTGTTCTAAAATTTTTATATCTCCAAGAACCTCTTCAAGATCTGGTAAAGGTGCTCCAGATCTGGACATAACAGAAAAATCCCTAGCCTCTATGTCCCTCATTTCTTCAAATAATACATACTTCCACTTGATTTCACAAAATTCCAATTCTAACCTTGAAGCATGCAAACCTCTATCCACACCTTGTTCCTTCTCTTAGTGCTTAAATCACTTAATAAGGAAACATTTTTATAACCTTAAAAATAAAATACCTGGATGTATTGTAGTAGCTGCAAAAAATAATGATCTGAAGTCACCTCCAAATCACCTTTAAAAAACTTTGGTAGACTTGCCACCTCTTTACAGAGGACAAGTTTGAATCAGCTGAGATCTCTTCACCCAACTCAGACATTCTTCAAAACCAGAAAACTCACAACACACCCCCACTAATAGGGTCTCATATAGATTCCTCCTTTGACTATTCTCTTAGTCATAGGAGCCCAAACATCTACTTCATCATCACTACAAGTCCACCTTTCATTTTAGTCTTTCTCCAAACATGCACACTAGTACAATCAGAGAACTCAGAGTCACCACTCACCACTTGTGAGATAAAATGTATATCTTTTAGGAACTTGGAATTTTAGATACTCTTGCAATGATATAAAAAACAAACCTAGACTCACTTTATAAATAAGAGGAATACTTCTTTGCAAAACTTGACTCTAAAATAACCAGACTCTGGGATTGATTTTGACTAAATAGAGAAAACTCTCTCTTTCGCCAGTAGAGTCACCATTTTGTTGGTGACTCAGATGGGCTATCTTGAAACTACGTTAAGAGTTATGAATATTAGAATACCAGAGATTATATGAAAATTTCAACAAGACTATTACATCTTAATTCCCCAATAGATTCGCCATTTTGTTGGTGTTTTAAAATGATTTTACGCTTTGTAAGCTACCAATATAGCTATTTATGGATTTTAAGGAGTGGTTAGCTACAAATATGGGGAAATCTAAGGTAAGTGGACCAACTATAGGGACAATATTCCCTCTAAACATTTGGTTCTATAAGACCAAGGCAGATACACCTAATCCATCTCAATATACAACACTTTACAACTCTCTCTAGATTTTAACAACAAAAAATGATAAGAAAGTGTTAAATGATAACCATTCATTCATTGACTTTCAATTATCATGAAGAACATACAACCCACAACCACAATAATTAAAAGGGATTTGAAATGGTTTTGATTTATAATTTTTCATAATATAGCCAAACCCAACCAACCATGTATCACTATAGAAGGTACTAATTTATGACTAGTGCCTTATCCATTGGGAAATATCTTTAATGCAAATGCAGAATACATAAACCAACTATTGTCAAAGATTCAAAGCCATAAATACAACTAACCCAGACCAACACTTCTTATAAAATCCTTGTGCACACCAAATGAATCTATGTCTTATCTAGAATAATATTTAATTCAATCCTAGATCAAAACTAAGGAATAACAACATACACACAGATAAATTCTATGCAATAAATCAGAAAACTCACAACTCAATAAATGGACACAATGGAGAGACTTGAATCTGGAGTATTTGTATTAAGTATGAATAATCATGTTCCTATATCATTCTGCTTCAAAATATACACCACTTCAATAATGGAAAAAGACTTGAAACTTTCTATTCTATATTGACACATTCTAATACAATCTACTATATCCCTGACTGGAAACTCATATGCAGCTTCATAACTCAATTTTTTCCCAGTCCCTTCTAAATGATCTTGGAAATACTTTTATAGAATCAAGATTGCAAAAAGCTTCAGACCATTTAGGCAAAAGAAAAAAATGAGGACTCACCATGAAAGAAAAAAATTCAACAAAACCAACAACTGATTTGTTACAAGATATTTCCAAAGGTAATTTCTCATTGGACCATAGCGCCTTTACAATAAATTCAAACTTGTTCTTATTGGTCAAGTAAAACCTTTGTATTTATTCCTTTTTTCACAAAAATCTAATTTGTAGCTGCCAATCACCTCAGGATGTTGGAGAACTGCCACCTGTCGAAGGAACAATGGGACATTCTTGTTTCTTCAATTCATATGGGGTATATCTATCCTTCTATAAAATTTGATTTTCTGCAATCCTTCCTTTCTCCAACCCACCAAATGATATTTCTCCAAAAGATCAAAAAAAGTGATTTTATTTGTTTCTCCAACCACTAAGACTCGGGAATAAACCCATCATTAAGGCAAAAAAGATAAGGAGTCGACTAAGGGTTACAAAATATATTCAAATCTGATCAGAAACCTAGGCCATCGTGTCTCAACATTTATGAAGCCATAGTCATCAAAATTATACCCTTCAGGATCCCACGGCTGCATAAATGTGAACGAAAAGATCAGATCCTCCAGTTAATCCCTAAGTTTTGTTGATGATTAGGGACCCACACTTAGTCATTTACTTAGGCAGTTTTAGTTGGTTATCATTGTGGCTGAACTAAACATTCAAGGTCGAGCAACATTGTCGAGCAAGTTTCAGGTTTCCGAGTTACATCATGTCGAGCTCAATAGAATATTAAGTGCCGAGAGACAGAGATGTTAAGTGCCGAGAAGAACAGTTTTAGCATACATGTCAGGATTAATTCAAACTTTGATGTAAATTATTTAGGCTGACTTGTATGAGATTTGGGTCGACATTTGTACGCATTTAATATTTGTCTACTGAGTTAATTTTGCATTTAATTATTTTATACTATGCATGGCATGGAGCCAATTAGGAAATCAGTATGCATTGGAGACATAAATAATAGATCTTGCTACCAGATCTGAGAAGATATAATAAGATTTCTTCTAACCCTAGAGAGAAGAGTGTGAGAAAGAGATATATAGAGAAGGCTTGTGTGTTCATGAGAGATGAATAGTAAGTCATTTTGAGAAGAAGCCTAGATCAAGCAGAATGACAGAGAAATGAAAAGAAGAGTAAAGACATATCAGATTGAGAGATCACATAAGGTATTGGATAGAGTAGATCTTTCATCAGCATCTGAGTGCATAATGAAGGATCACTACTTGGAACATTCTAATAGGTGTATCAGGTGAAATCTCTTAACAGAGTGGTTCTAGCAGACCGTTTTTAATCTCTTAGCAGAGTGCTTACTTTACTGTAAGTTGAAATCCTTTAACAAGGTAGATTGTAATGATATTTAGTTCTTAACCGAATAGACCTTTAACCAGGTAGATTGCATGTTGCAATCAAACTCTTGTAGCCTTAACATGCACACTTTATTGCTGCAATAGTGAATATTTTGTGGGTGTCATCCCCACTGCAGTTTTACCTATTTGGGTTTTTGGGTTACCAAAATTTTGTGTTATGAGTTACATATTTCATGTTATTGACGCTATCTGATGTTAGGTTAAATTCATATATGTATGAATGTGGATCAAGTTGTTTTAAGTGGTTAAGTTTTAAGATCTGATTCACCCCCCCCTCTCAGTATCATGCTTTTCCCATTATTGTACTTCCAACAATTGGTATCAGATCATAGTTCACCTACAAAATATTTTAATCAGCTTGTGAGAATAGATCTTGAGATGGAGGTTTACAAGTTGGGTAAAGTCATTGAAAATCAGAAGATTGAGATCCAGCTAGCATTACATCACCTTGAGATAGCAAGACAGGAATTGAAGAAATCTTTAATAGCTAGGAAAGATTTGGCCAAACAAATGAATGATACTCATTACCAGGAAGACGAAACTACAAATCTATTTCAGAATGGAGATTCTACTGAGAGCGATGCAGCAATTGCAGATCTACTGGAAAAGAACAATGCACTATGTGAAGAAGTTAGAAACTTGAAAAAAGAACAAGAAATGCAGAAAGTGAGACTATGTGAAGTAGTGGAACAAAAGAAGAAAGCTGAAGATGACAAATCTATGGCAGAAGAAGATAAAAGAGTGATAACTATCAGACTTGATGAAAGGACACATGATGTTCAAATGATGACAATAAATTATGTTGACATGGGAAATCAATTGCTACTTGAAAATTAGGAGATTAGTAGGAAAGATATGGAAATGATAAATCTGAGATCTGAGAACAATCAATTTAAAGATGATTTGAGATCTGAGAAGGAACTTAATGAAAGATTGAATAAGCCTAATGAAGCTTTGACTCATTTTGAGAATCTGATGGAAGCATCAAGAAGGTCAAAAGATTCTTCTAGATTAGGTCACACTGAACCAAAGACATCTTCTGAGAAAGGAGAATCATCTAAGAATGGTGAAAGGAGGAATGCAAAGATAAAGCACAACAAGCCTATTTTCCACCACTGTGGAAAACAAGGTCATACAAAAAACATTTGCCAAAGAAAGAAAGGTAAGTCCAATCCTAAACCTAAGTTTAATGGTTACTATTTTAATTGCAAGAAATTTGGACATAAAGCACATGAGTGTTGGGCTGAAGCAAGTGATGCACCCCCCAAACCAAGATTTAATGGTTATTGTTACAAGTGTCAGAAACATGGTCATAAGGCACAAGACTGTAGATCCAATGCTAAACAACAATGGACATCAAAGACACAAACAAAAGCATCTAAGAAAGGAAACACTTACAACTAGGATTATAATACAAGGTAGAGTTGTCGTTACTGTGAAGAATATGGACATGCATCTGAAGATTGCTTAAAGACACATGTCAAAGGGAAATCTAAGAGTTGGATGAATGGAAGCTTAGTCTATTCTGGTTGTTTGAAGATAGGTCACACTAAGAGAGAGTGTAGGACAAATGTTCCTACTCCTAGTGTTGAATAAATAAGAGCATAGATGAACCGGACATGGGTAAGGAAAACAGAGCTGAGCAGCAGTGAATCTACTGAAGTCAAGGTCACCCAATCCAATGGATTAGGTGATCACACCATCTCTAACTAAGAAATACAGGTATGTAAGGAATTGCATTTAAATTTAAAATCTTACATCAGTTCCTAATATGTAAATGTGTCAAAATCCATATCTACATATGTTAAGATGTACCAGGACATGTTTGTGACAAGTGCTGAGAAGAGGTATCTGCACTATAGGTGCCTACTTGGTTGGCCGAGTAAGTTGTGTAATGGCTGAGTGTGGTAAGTTGAGTGGTATGAAACTTGTGTCAATCGACCAATGACAACTGGCTTGCACTAACCTAACAGGAAAAATATTTATTGCTTACCTATCTTGACCTTTTGAGTCTATATAAGGATGAACGGTCTCTTCTTTATTTTACCTTGCAATTTTTAGCATTCACAGAGCGATTGAAGAAGTTGCAGAATTTGATCTTAGCAAAGTTTGTTTCGATAATTTTGTCAGTGTGCTGTCGGCAACCCTAAGTTGAACAGTGCAAAGTGATTGTTTGCCGAGGTACTCTGTTCTTCATTCTTGAACCCTAACTTAAAGAGATTATGGCTGCAAGTTCTTCCGCACCAGTCAAAGGAATAGAGGAGGATCTGAATCAAATTAAGTTAGTAAGGAGTGATGCATGCGCACCACCAAACTTTCAAGCAGTTCCCGAAAGCGCAATTCTAAGTGATCTAAATGAAGCCCTCTCATTGATCCCACCAAAGGTACTTATGATTCATGATGTTAGATCTTGTTACATGGTTAAAATTGGCGAAGTGGGTGATAGAAAATTGAGAAAATCCTATGACAAGTTATGTGAAAATAGAATTTTGAAAGATGAATTCAAGCATTTAGCTGACAAAAGGGTTAACTCGTGCCCTAGATTTTTTGACAGAATTCAAGGATGAATGGATTAAGGTTGTCCTAAGCTGAGTTCATAATATGCATATGTGGCTAGACAATGGACCAGTAAGGATCACAAAAGATATTATCCATAGAGTAACTGGATATCCTATTATCAGTGGTAAGCAGACAATGAGATATCAGAAGAAAGAAGAGATAACAGCTAACACTGGAGTTGTCTGGAACAACAGAGGTATGAACATCTCTACAATTGAAGACTTAGAACTTGACTTTGGAGTGAGAGTGATTGCACACAAGTTCTATCAATTGAGCTGACTGGATAGTGTTCCCTATACAGCCATGGACCAGGCATGGAAGATAGCAAAAAAGAATCACACCTATGACCTTACCGAGCTACAGTTGACACAACTAGCTGAGAACTTACTATCAATCAGGAAAGCCAAAAGCTCATCATATAAGTTTGGCTCTTTGTTAATGTGTATATTATTCTATGTACAGAAGTAATTTCCTACACTAGGAAATATTGTCTGGAAGAAGGAAAAACCCATCACTTTACATATTAGTGAATGTATTCAGCAATTAGGTAATAATTTCAATAGTATTATGGGAAATTATTTTGTGGAATTTAAAAAGAGAATGAGATTGAGGACCAGAATTCCCAATTCACTTGTGGAGAAGCACTATGAAGAGATATATTTCTTAGTTGATAAAGATTACACCTATATTCAAGCTATGACACCTAGGGTATCATGGCTAGAGCCATTTCCCTATGAATTTAATATTGATGAAGCATCAGTAGCTATCACAACACTCCTAGCAGAGGAGATTGATACAAAAGCTAAAAGATTCAGAAATTATGATGAAGAAAAGGCAAAGATTTCAATGAATCTTAAGGCAGGAACCATGGAAATAAAGAGGAAAAAGATTGTGAAAGATATGAAAAATATGGTTGGCTTGGAGAGTGATGAGGAGCTAGAGGATGCACCTCTAGACATTTCTACTAGACATGGAGAAGATGTATCCGAGGAACAAGAAGTAGAAGTCAGTGAATCTGAAGAAGAGATTACTGTTAAAGCAAAAGGAAAGAGACTAGCACTAGCCAAGGTAACCAAGTCAAGTAAAGAAAAACCTAGAGTTACCCCTCCCATTACAAATCATCCAAGGACAAGGGCATCTACTGCCACATCACCAATAGAGAAAACAAAGTTTTATGTAAAGAAGATTGGAGAAAGTAGTTCTAGATTAAAGAAAAAATTTGTAACATAGGCTGTGCCGAGCCAACAAGTTAAGAGACCAAGAAGGAAACTACATTTGGATCCAGAAAGTGATGAAGACAAGACAGAAACTGATGAACCCAGCAACATACCAACAACACCATTCAAGAAACCCATAGATATTAATGAGGTATGTGAGAAATTGAGAAATTCTGCAAGGTTATCTAGTTTTAAGTTTATCAGGTATGAAAAATTGAAGGTAGAAGACAAGCATAAGGTTTAGGAAGCTCTTCTAGACATGATGTGTAATTTCAATTTAACTCCTACAGCAATAGGAAACAATGTGTCGAGTGAGTTATATAATTTTCTATCTGGAAAATGGGAATTTGCACTCACAACTAAAAGATAGATAAGGGAAGGCACATTAGCTCAAGTCATTCCTGAGCTAACCAAGAAACAAAGAGAAAAATTTGTTGAAGAGTATAAGCACAAATTCATACCTAAATAGAGAGGTTATGCTATCTTGAAGAATTATATTGAAGGAATAGTACAATAGAGTACTAGGATTTAGAAGGAAGTTTTTGGATTGATTGCTCCAAAAGAGAAGAAAAATGATGAAGGAACATCTGAGTCAAAGGATCAAGACATTGAATCCACCCCTATACCACAAAAATCAATAGTTCAAATTTCTACTGATCTTGAGAAGAATGGAACAGAAGCACAAGAACAAACAGAGACATCTAACACTATTGATCTGACTATTGACAGTCTAATTGATGTGACAATTGATGACTCTAGCAATCTGGATGCTGAGGGTCAGGATGAGCCGAGAGACTCAACTATAGAATCACCTATTAAGGCAACTGAGGCTGAAGAAGAGAAGAGTACAAAGGGAGATGAAGAGAACTCAAAAGGAATATGAGGATAAGGATGCTCAAGAAGAAGCAAAAAAGGAGAAAACAATTGAACAAGAGGTAATTGTACAACATTCACCTATTTTGGAGGTTGTAAAATCAGTTCTAGATAGTAGTGAGGAGATAAGAGATACTAACAATGAGCCTAAAGAACAAGAGGCAGTGCAAGTGTTGATTGATCTACCACACTTTGCATCATCAACTCCCACAAGACTTAAAACAGTTGCATGCCTAATCAATAGACAATTTTGACTGAACTGAAAGATGCAATGGTGACTACTACTAAAACTGGAAAAAGTATTGTAGAAACAAAGCTGAGCAGTAGTTCGCCTAAATTTAAGAAGAGGAAATTTACAAGGAAGAAGTCTTTGATTATTGATGTCACATTGGATGAAGTTATTGTGATTCCACCATGGGATCCCAATGTTTGGTCTTATGAATAAATTGAGACTCTTCAAGAGCTACTTAAGAGGAAGAAAAGATAGGAGGAACTCAAAAGCAAAAGCAAGTGCTACATGAAATAAAAGATATGTTTGTAAAGGATTTTGACATGGAGGATGAAAACCCTCAAGCCCATATTCTTGAACAATTAGTTCATATTGTGCAAAAGGTAAATGATGACAATATTGAAGCCAATGAAAAGTTGTTGCAATGGTCCAAGAGAAAATTTGAGAAAAAGTACTAGAGATTGCGGTAAAACAGGTTGAACTCTCTTCTCTGGTAGAAATTTTAGAGGTAGTTGCAAAAAATGTTTATTCTTTGTATAAGAGGTTATCTGATGTTGAATTCTTCACAAAGGATAATCAACAGGCTTTAGAGAAAGTGCACTTAGACTTAAGGTCAACTGGAAATTCACTGAGTATAGATGCTAGCACTTGCTCCTTACATTTTAACAGGTTGACTTATGCACAAAGGAGGATAGCCGAGCTCATAGCTGAAGATGGTCGGATTAGGACCAAATTGATTACTATTTAGACAAGTCTAATACCTCATCTGGAGGTCATTCAGAAAGAAATTTCATCTGCAAACGAATTGGTTAAGAGAGATTCTCATCTCTCCACTGCAGAAAGCTTAGTAAGTCTAGTTGTTGAGCTAGAAGTGAAAATAGAGGTTATGAAGTTTGTCAAGGACAGTTGGGACTCTGCATTTGCGTCCACCTTACAACTTCATAAATAGTTTTTGGACAAGTATAACTTGACCCCACCTGCAATCAGTCACAAAAACAAGGGGGAATCTGACAGGACTGACATGGATACAACATAAGGAGATCAGTACAGGTATCCATGTAAATATTTTTTGAAGGCATGTATACTATGTAAATGTTTGTATGTAGTATGATGTACATTCCTAGGGGGAGTACAGTATGTACTTAGGCAACATTTTGGATGGAATAAATTGTAATGATAAGTGTGTTTTTTCCACTAATATCAAAGGGGGAGATTGTTAATCCCTAAGTTTTGTTGATGATTAGTGACCCACACTTAGTCATTTACTTAGGTAGTTTTAGTTGGTTATCACTGTGGCCAAGCTGAATATTCAAGGCCGAGAAACATTACTGAGAAAGTTTCAGGTTGCCGAGTTACATCATGCCAAGCCGAGTAGAATATTAAGTGCCAAGCGACAAAGATGTTAAGTTCCAAGAAGAACAATTTTTGCATACATGTCAGGATTAATTCAAACTTTGATGTAAACAGTTTAGGTTGACTTGTATGATATTTGGGCCGACATTTTTACACATTTAATATTTGTATACTAAGTTAATTTCACATTTAATTGTTTTATACTATGCATGGCATGGAGCCAATCAGGAAATCAATATGCATTGGAGGCATAAACAATAGATCTTGATCATTGATCTAGATCTCGCTGCCAGATCCAAAAAGATATAATAAGATTGCTTCTAACCCTAGAGAGAAGAGTGTGAGAAAGAGATATATAGAGAAGGGTTGTGTGTTCATGAGAGATGAACAGTAAGTCATTTTGAGAAGAAGCCTAGATCAAGCAGAATGACAGAGTAGTGAAAAGCAGAGTAAAGACATCAGATTGAGAGATCACAAAAGGTATTGGATAGTGTAGATCCATCATCAACATCTCAGTGCATAATGAAGGATCACTACTTGGAACATTCTAATAGGTGTATTAGGTGAAATCTCTTAAAAGAGTGGTTCTAGCAGACCATTTTTAATCTCTTAGCAGAGTGCTTACTTTACTGTAAGTTGAAATCCTTTAACAAGGTAGATTGTAATGACCTTTAGTTCTTAAACAAATAGACCTTTAACTAGGTAGATTGCATGTTGCAATCAAACTCTTGTAGCCCTTGTAGAAGTTGAGAAATCCAACTTCACAACTTGCCAAGAACACCTGCATGCAAAATACCTGAAGCTGAATCAAAACCTGTGAGAAAGAGGCAAGGGTTTGGAAAATCTCAGCGGAGTGAGAGAGAATTATTGTTTCCCAAAAAATTAAATACAATAATTACAAAAGTGGCATATAAGGTGAGAGAACCCTAAAGCTAGAGAAAGCTAGGTTTGTGCATTTAATAATTAATAAAACATATTAATTATTATGCACCTACAAATGACAAGCTTAAGTGAATATGATAATAGTTAGCTTTAATAATTAAACCGAAGTGATTTAATTATAAAGGTAAATGCACTATTACTCTAACACCCCCCCTTAAGCGAAGCTCAGGAGGAAACTAACCTAGCATAACTATGAAAGCAAAAGAAATGGGTCCCGGCAACAAGGCCTGATCAGGTACCCAACTACAAAGAAATCTCTGTAAACCGGGGAAATAGAGAAAACCCAGTGGGAAAATCTCTACCGCAAAAAGAGATACAACAATATGCTAAAAAAAAATATGAAGGAAGGAAGGCCTCAACAAGACCCCCCAAGGACAACTTCTGTCACCCCAAGCATAGAACGCAATTGAAGATAGTGCAAAGATGCAAAGGGTTTGGTGAAGATGTCAGCAACCTGCGCGTCAATGGAAATGTACTCCAAAGTGAGAACACCATCCTAAATCTGCTGACGGATGAAATGCATATGAAGCTCAATGTGTTTAGTGCGCTGATGCTCCACCGAGTTGTGGGAAATGTGAATAGCACTCTGATTATCGCACCACAGAACAGTGGGACGATCAGGAGGAAATCCAAACTCAGTCATCAACTACCAAAGCCATAAAATCTCCTAACTAGCATGAACTGCCACTCTGTACTCAGCCTCTGTAGATGAAAGTGCTCGAGCATTCTTCTTCTTGCACGACCATGTGATAGGACCAGAGCCAAGACAAAAAAACAAAGCCAGAAGTAGACTTTCGATCATCAACATCACCAGCCCAATCTGAGTCAGTGTAGCCAACAATGTGAGGAGCCCCTGATGTGTAGTGAATGCCATACATAAGTGTGCCCTGAATGTATCTCAAAATACACTTGGCAGCTTGCCAATGACTCTCATGAGGCTCATGTGAGAACCAAGAGACTAGACCAACTGCAAAGGAGAGATCAGGACGAGTGTGTGTCAGGTATAACAAACTGCCAACCAACTGTTGATACAAAGTAGTATCCACTGAAGGCGAAGTGCAAGAGGTAGACAAAGTAACACCCAACTAAAAAGGTGTGGGAGCAGGCTTGCAATCAAGCATATCAAAGTGCTAAAGCATGTCAAGAGCATACTTCTGATGGTAAACAAAGATCCCAGTAGGTGACTGAACAATCTACAGACCCAGAAAGAAGTGTAATAGACCAAGGTCTATCATCTCAAATTGCTCCATCAATGCGCGCTGAACATCCTAAATCATAGAAGATGAGCTACCTGTGATGAGAAGATCATCGACATATAGCACAAGGATCAAAAACTCATCCTCAAGATGCTGAATGTAGACTGTAGGATCAGAATGATAGTGTGTGAATCCTGTAGAAAGAAGAAAGGAGTCCATCTTCTCATACCAAGCCCGAGGGGCCTGTTTGAGACCATACAAAGAACGCTGAAGTCTGCAAACCAAGGAGGAATCCTGCACAAATCCCTAAGGCTGCTCCATGTAAATATCCTCACTAAGATCATCATGCAAGAAAGCACTCTTCACATCCATCTGAAAAATGGGCGATCCCTGAGAAGCTGCGAGGGATAAGACAAGGCGAATAGAGTTCATCTTGGTGACAGGGGCAAATATCTCAGTGTAATCAATACCCTCAACCTGTGAAAAACCATTCACAACAAGACATGCCTTGTACTTATCAATAGAACCATCAGAAGAAAACTTAGTACGATACAACCACTTGCATCGCACTAGCTTTCTTCCCTTAGGAAGAGAACAAAGATCCCAAGTATGATTTTTCATCAAAGAAGAATACTCCTCCTCCATAGCACTGTCCCACTCAGTATGTCATGTCGCTGCCCCAAATGTCTGAGGGTCACCACAAATAGCATGACTCAAAAGACTAGAGCCTGCAATGTGAGACCGGGTGCGACGAGAGGTGGAAGGGTCACCAGCCAGAGATCCTGCAGTATCAACTATAACATGAGCCCATCTAGGCATCTGTGGAGGATCCTGTGGTGGAGGTAAATGGGGATCACCAAGATCATCATCCTCATCATCCTGAAACAAAGCTGGAAGAGATTGTTGAGATTGCTGAAATGCAATGCAACCAAGATCACCTGCATGCAAGACCATTACAAAGAAGAAGAA
>MU223565.1:188948-203402 GCA_018584345.1 Thuja plicata | reverse complement strand
GTGGAAGAGAAGATCTGATACTGTCCTCGCAACTTTGAGAGTATCAAGAAGATACACTCATCATCTGTCTTGGTTTTCCCACATCCCTGCAAAACTGAGCGCAGAGACTTGAACTTCATCAAGAAGTGCTCAATGGTGGGAAAGATGGTAGGTGTCAAAGTAGTTAGCTCTACATCAAGATGTAGTGCTCAAAACTCATTTACAGTGCCAAAAAAATCTGAAAACTTGCCCCAAATGGCCCTAGGAGTGGTCAAACCATCCAAGTGAAAGAGGAGACTGTCAAAAATTTTCAGTACAATCAAGCCCATGGCTTCATCCATCTTATTTCTGTGCTGAAGAATCTCAAAAGGACACTGTAGGATAGGTTGTTGTTCATCTAGGCATGACCATAATCCACGTGACATGAGTAGCCTGGTCATGTGTGCTTTCCAGGTGTGGTAATTATGTGGTGTTAGCCGGGCCACAGAGGGGTCTGACATTAAGAGAAGAAAAAGATGGAAGTAGAAGGGTTGATTTCTGAAAGTAAATGACAGAAAAAAAAGCACCCCCCCACAAAGTATGATTCTAACCCCCGTACAACAAATAATCAATTATTGAAAGCACAAAAAAACTAGAGAAAAACCTGAACACCGGATGCAGAGTGGAAGGAAAACAAATCCTCTACTTCAATACCAAAAATAGGAACTCAAATGGCTGAATCAGCAAACAAGACCAGCATCATTACATCTATCTCAGAAACACCTTTCTGACGATATTTTTTTTTTTGAAAAAGGACACTGTATGCCCAAGATATGGTCAAAAAACCACAAGCACCTCCAAAAACACTCTTTGGAAAAACACAGTCCTGTGAAAAAATTTGACGGCCGTATGGCCATTGCAGGACGTCAGGCGGTGCAGCGGTGGCCTGTGGGTGGCGGCACCGGCAGAGGTGGCAGCTAGGTGGGGAGGCAGCGGCGGGCAGGCTGGGCGCAGGTGGCGGCCAAGTAGTCAGGTGGTAGCGGCGGGCTTGGGTGGCGGCGTGGTGGTCGCAGGGCAGCGCGCTGGCCAGCGGCAGCGCGCGGGCGGCGCGTTGGTGGCGCGCATTGGCAGCGCTCGAAAAGGCTTAAAAAAGCTTTTTTTTTTAAATTTTTTTCGAGTTTTGTCTCAATTTTTGAGCCCGTACGGCCCTTATAGGCCAAGAATTTTTGCCTGTGGTCACAGTAGCCAAAATAGTCAAACTTTATATGTTTTTCAACTCTCCCAGGCCTTCTGAATGCAATGGTAGAGTTTGTTTTTGCACAAATGAATCCAAAAAATAGCACCTCCTTCAAAGTGACAGAAAAAAACCCTAGAGAAGCTGTGGCTGTCGTCTTCGAATCATGGCTTCAAAAACCTTCAACCCAGGCAGTGACAGGGTGGCTCTAATACCATGTAGAAGTTGAGAAATCCAACTTCACAGCTTGCCAAGAACACCTGCATGCAAAATACCTGAAGCTGAATCGAAACCTATGAGAAAGAGGCAAGGGTTTGGAAAATCTCAGCAGAGTGAGATAGAATTATTATTTCCCAAAAAAGTAAATACAATAATTACAAAAGCGACATATAAGGTGAGAGAACCCTAAAGCTAGAGAAAGCTAGGTTTGTCCATTTAATAATTAATAAAACATATTAATTATTATGCACTTACAAATGACAAGCTTAAGTGAATATAATAATAGTTAGCTTTAATAATTAAACCAAAGTGATTTAATTATAAAGGCAAATGCACTATTACTCTAACAGCCCTAATAGGCACACTTTATTGCTGCAGTATTGAATATTTTGTGGGTGTCATCCCCACTCTAGTTTTACCTGTTTGGGTTTCTGGGTTACCAAAAATTTGTGTTATGAGTTACATATTTCATGTTATTGATGCTATCTGATGTTAGGTTAAATTCATATATGTATGAATGTGGATCAAGTTGTTTTAAGTGGTTAAGTTTTAAGATCTGATCCACCCCCCCTCTCAGTATCTTTCTTTTCCCATTATTGTACTTCCAACACCTCCTACCTACTTTTCTATAACTTGGAAAAGAACTGCCACAGCCAAAAACCCTCAGAAAGATTAAAATATTTAAATATCTTCCTCAATGGTCATATCTCGCATGGAAACTCCATTGATGGCCAAGATCAAACTTTAAATTCATCTTTAAAACATGATCGTCGATCTCCCTTTATATTACCTAGGCACCAAGCAAAAGAACAAACTAACACAGCTAACTCTGTGGACGTCCACGTGGCACCACTATATTTGTACCAAAAAATAGCCTTATCACCTAGATAGGTGTCACTTAGGTGTAATCCCACGATGAGTATCCTTGCACTAGCTTTGGATCAAGGCATTGTGCCTACCGTCTGATTAAAATAGATCTGATTAACCTTTACCTCTTTTCAAAGTCCCAAACCCACGATCTCAAAGTGGATATGTGTCATTCAGGCGTGATCCTATGATGAATAAAAAATGTGTATCTTCCATTTGAGTCACCACATCTATCATTTGATTAAATTTGATCTTATTTTCCTTTAACTTCCTTTAGCCCGACTAGGTCCCGCCACTAGCTACGTGTCACACAGGCACAATGTCTTGAAGAATAACCTCCTCGCATATTTCATTCACGGGATTGCACCCACCATTAGATTAACTTTGATCTAACCAAACTTTATCTTCCTTTAACTCTGAAAATGTCAGCCCGACAATCTTTGGATGGACACTTGGCATTTAGGAGCGATTCCTTGATGGATATCCTTCATACAACTTTTGATCAAGGCATTACGCCCGCCGTTAGATTAAAATAGACTTTCTTGACATCTTAAGGCACATAAAACCACAACGACTTTAGACTTAGGAAATATTAATACACGGGCCCTGCTACGGGCTAGGACTTAGAAAGAAATGGACCCCCAAACAACGACTAAAGACACGTGACATAAAGTGACTTAAGTGGCTCCCAAAAAGGTAACAAAAGAAAATAAAAGGCATGGGAGACTTAGGGTTTTTTTCAAAAGGAAAACTAAGGGTTGGACCAAAAGATAATTATGGCTTAAGAACATGGCCTGGATATAACAGAAAAAAGTCAAGATTTAGCACCATGGTAACCAAATTTTTGTAGTCCTAACATTGACCATTAGAGGTTTAAACTTAGGCCTAAAAGGGAAAAACTATGGTGCTAAGTGTCATAGTCCAAGAGGTATATGGTGATGGGAACCATAGCCCTATATTTTTGAGCTAAAACTTAAGGTTAATGAGCTCAGGATTATGCTAGGATTCTAGATTTTTCCATGAATTGAGCACAATCAGTCATGAACTAGGACATGAGGGAAAACCACTAAAGTGGGCCAAAAATGTGTGAAATCATATAGGGGTACAATTTATGACACTACATTTAGATTCCACTTTAGTGAGAGTATGACCAAACACTCATACTCCTAGTAAAGGATAAGATAATATAGAAAAAAATCACCTTGCGATATTAAAGAGACAAGATAACACCAAACCCTAGGGTCTTAGGATCTTATCAGTCTAAAATGTAAAGATAAGAGGAGAAACATGATTAGCATAGGTTACACATACACATTTAGCATTCAACAACAAAGAAGGCTATTGCATTTAGGACTAGTAAGGGCTACTTACTAGGAGCCATAAAAGAGGCATGAAATCTTGGTCTAGTAAGGTTTTCTTACTAAGAGTCATGTTAGGAGAGTCAAATAAGGCTAGAAAGGGTGTTATGCTAGTTAACTATTGCTAAGGAAGATTAAAAAGAAAAATATGTGTGAGACCTACCTTAGACCATCATAGTTTTACTACTTATTTTTTATGCTTTCAGTGATTATATGCTTAGACCTACTTTGACTATTGAGACTCTTATGTATTTCAGGATCTGTTGAATCTTATGTTAAATATTCAATACCTGATTATGTAATTAGGGTACACTCAAGATACTATATATTTTGATTTAGTTTCAGTTTATGATGATGTCATATATGTGAATAATTGTGTGAATGTCATTGTGATGGATATTGGTTTAGGAAACCGATGATATGTTTATTTAAATTCAAATATAGATATAGTTTATATGTGATGAAGGGGACTCCCCTTAATACCACAAGTACACAATAGAAATAGAGAGAAACAACAAAAATTTGCAAGAACAAAAAATTGGCTTCTTATTGGCTCCACAAATGTGGAATTACAAACTTTCAAATTACAATATCAAAAGCCACATGGGCATCCCTTACAATAATCTGTAGGACAAAAGCCTCAAATAACCACCCAGAACTGCCCTAGAAAACACTACGGGTGAACCGCCTCACAATAGGTGTGGAATAATCATGCTCAAGGCCTTTCTTAGGAATGGTTTATTCAATCTAAGGACTACTTCTCCCGTTATGAGGTGCATTTAACTTCTCAAACTAGGGATGTATACTTGAAATGGTCAGCACGATATGTGCACTAGGTTCCTTAAGGAGTCATTCTACTTATGCTGCAGGAAGGTAAAAATGCATCAAAGAAACCTATACTAGTGCTGCAGGAAAAGAATAGATTTATCCCCTTACTGAAATGAATGCTAGAAATTGCAACTCTACTTAAACCTATGCTTTCAGCCTAAAAAATTCATTATAACTATTCTTGCAGATGCTGCAGGAACATTCATAAGGTACAATGCTGCAGGAAGAAATTGTAACTTCTATCTGAAATGTTGGAAATGATGGAAATGAAATCTATTCTATTCTAACATATTCCACCTCTCAAGTGGGCCCCCTTGGTCAATTTCTGCTAAACTATTAACACAAAATGCAAACCAAGAACTACTTCATTGCATTTCAAAAACTCATTACATAGAAACAATACATGGAACTTGAAATAGATTGATGTATAACAATTTTCTTCCAAAAAATTCTGTCTCTATCTTTTCTAGCTAACTTCAAACTATCAGTCCAATCCCTATATATAGAGGATCGAACACTTATTACAAAACTAGAAAAGAAACTATCTTGCTAAAAATATGTCGGAGAAGAAGATGGAAATGCAACAGCCCGCGGTGTGGGTAATAAAGCTCAGGCAACTAGTTCAACATAATAAAGTGCAGAGGGAATATAGGAAAACTACATCCTTGCATCCTGAAATAATGGCTCCATTGTAGTAACCGTGTTTCCTAGTGCTATAATGATCATTCTATCATAGCTGGTCCTCAACAGTCTTCCTTGAATGTTTTCGACCACTCTCCAGCCACTTTCTCTCTTGTCAAGTTAGTTATGATGCGAAAATTATTTATGCAACAAGCTTAATCAAATTAAATATCCAGATATTAGAACCTAGATTCTAATGGTTTTATGAAATACTGCACTATATGTATAATATTATAAAAATATGTCACAAACATCTACCCATGGTTTATCAGTTCTATCTGGACTTTATCACAAGTTTTGACTGACTAGGCTTTCAAATGTTTTTGTCAAAAACTAGAACAAAGTATTAAAATTATACAAAATAAAGGCAATAATTTGGCCTTATCATCTGCCCCTTGGTTAATCAAATGCTTTTCCTCAAGCATTGCATCTTTTGGAAATTGACCTAAAGTCACCAACTTTAGTTCTTCCTCACCTCTGGCTTTTGAAGGAGTAGTAGAATCCTCTTGTTCTTTCCCAAACTTCCCTTCTGTGATCTTCCTACATCCTGTCAAGTTTGGTAGTGTTGATGTCATACAAGGGCCAAAGGAGCATGGGCGGCTACATTGTGAGCGGACACCAGAGCTTCTGCTTGATTTTCCTACCCAGCCCTATGTATTTTGGTGCCTGGTGTATAGCTGCTTCAAGGTTCATGGGGCTATGTGGTTCTAATCTTTTGGATACCTCTGATAATCTACCCCATCTACTTCTGGCACCAGTTAAGGCTCTTTGGAAGAAAAAATAGGACATGATGTCATATTCTGCATACACATCTGCTCTAAGTTTAAAAATTTTATCTCTGATTTACTTTTTAACATTCCCATATGTCAGTCTAAACCAATCCCTCAGGAATACTTCTGGTTGACTGCTTTATGTTCTTAAGGGTAGGGGTTCAATTTTCTCAAGTTCTCTGTAATTCTCCAATTGTCTATCATAGTTAGCCTCGTTGTGCATCCATGAAATCAGGGCCGTTAGGTGTATATCCCCTATGTAAGGTAGGGTATTCCATTCAGTCTTTGTAGGGATGATGAAATTATGCACATACAATTCATAGAGTAGGTTTTGTTGCCAAGATGGAAGTGTCTGGTATAAACTATAGAATTCCTGGGCTGATTTGAACTCTACATTTACATCTTTGAGGGTCATCATCAACTGAAATAGGAGGAATTGTTCTTTGAGATAGATAGTATAGACCCTAGGTGGAGGTCTACAAGCAATTACCTGGTTAGTCAGTTTAAGGGCATGTTCCATTCTCTGTTTCTGTCTTGCCAAATGATCTTTCAATTCTTCAATTTCCTCTCCTTATTCTGCTATTACTTTCTACAATTTTTTTTTATCTTCTCCTCATAGAGTGGTTGTCAGCACATGCTTATTATATAATTGGAAGAGAAGCATTTGCAAAGTAATTGGACCACTTTTTTCATCTTGGTTATTCTTCTTCTTTTGTTCTCTCCATAACTGCTCTAAGAATTTTATTAACCAAGTTCACTTATAGGAAACTAAATCATTTCTTGTGCAAGCTAGCTGGTGAGTTATAGGGGTTTCTTTCTCGTAGGTTGGAACATCCTGATGACTAACTCCTGGGTCATTTTGACATACATTTGGCTCATCTTCACACTCCTCATCTAGATTTTGAGGAATGTCTGGGATCTCAGATTGGCTAGGAGAATCATTCAGAACAATATGGATAGGAGTTTCCTCCTCAAATTATTTGGGGGAAGTGGTTTGAATTTCGGTGGGTGCTTTAGGAGTCTTCCCTCTCATCCTAGAACTTCTTCTTATAGGGATTTCCTCAACTTCTATGGCCTTTTTCTTACTAACCCTTTTTTTTTTCTCTGTTGCAGGAGTAGTGGCTGTAGGAGTAGTGGCTGCAGGAACTGACTTCATTTTCTTCTTTCTTGAGACTTGTGGGTTTCGTGGTTCAGTTATAGGAACCGAAGTTTCTCCTACTAACTTTCATTTTCCTTTTGTTTAGGTGGCAGGAGGTATATTTCTCATGTGAGTGGTTAAAGGCACATTTTCTTGTAAATTTTCAGTTTCTGCCCCTTGGTTATTTTGCTCGGCAACTAGGTCAGGGGAAATTGCATTATCTTGGCTAATTTGCACATTAGGGGAAATTTGAGTCTGAAGGGTTTTATGATGGATGAACTCTGCCCATGTCATAGGGGAGGCATCCCTAAGAGATCTTTCTATGAGTAATTTAATTAGGGCATGGTGAGTAACAAAGTTGTCTTTCCCTTTCTGGGTTTCTTCGGCACTAATGCACAACATATTAAACAGAAAATTGGGTGCATTCATTGGGATATTATGTCGTACATAACTAAAAAGCTTAAAATGATGCGCATGTAAATTAGAGAATCACCCTTCATAGGTGAAATACCTTATAATGTGTGTAGCCAACTCCTGGTATGGTGGTGGAATGGACATCCTTTTGCATCCCTATTTAGTGATTTCCAATGGAGGGTCTCCTGGTAAGGTGAATTGAGCCCTAGCTGACCTGGCATCATGGGCATTGGGATAATGTTCCCCTGCTACTAGAAAAATGGTCACTTCCACTATTCATTCCTATTTTGTAATGACTGTCAACCCCCATACCGTCACTTGGCCCTCATCAAATGTGTTTGCAAATTCTGATGCTGCTTCCTCATCAAACTCTGTCAATTTTAAGAAATACCCTAGCCATCCACAGGTATTAAATCTTCTCACTGCCTCAACATCAGATAGTAAAATACCATGAACCACTGGTTCATGCCGCTATAATTGGCCCCCCATTTTTACCAAATTCAACCTATGCTCTGTTCCTGACAATTACCTTCTTCTTCCTTTGAATTTTAGACTACCTCTTGTAAAACCACAGACCCTCTTTCACATTCTTTTGGTATTCTTGATATGAACAATAATAATGTACTTTAACAGAATGAATCATAGATATTCATGCAAGAGTGAGAATTATGTCATGGTTTTAATACTAGGTCACATCTAGTCTGACAGTTAGGGGTTTATTCGAAATAAAGGTATGACATTTGACACTTGTGTGATGCGGCAACTGGATTTTAATTAAGACAAGGCCGAAGTATAGATTTGAGGATCTTTAACAAGTAAATAGAAATGACATTTTTAGAAATTGGCACACTTCCCTACCCCCTATGAAATATGGACAAGTGTCCTCACTTGTCAAACTTGGCAGAAGGTACAGAATTGGATTAAGGCGGCAATGATACATTTATTGCAGTATTCGATATAACCAACTAAATCTATGCGCTAAAAATGGAAATAAATTTGAAAAGCTTGTACCTATTAATTGATCATCACACATGCCAGGAAAGATTGGTGAGAGTGGAATGATGGCGTCAGCAGTCAGCATACATCTACGCACTATCTCTTTATTGAAAGCATATAAATATGATGATGTGGAAGGTGGGTGGATGAAAGATTAAGAAATGAAGTGGGTTGAAAAAGAAGAATGTAGAAAGTGAATGTAGAATTTGAACTTTATGTAAACATAAAGTTTTTATTATGGTCATCTTTCGAAGGAATTCTTATTGAAGAGCTGCTGGAAGAAGGTTGACACCCTCTGCTACAAGAAGTGTTACCTATTGATCCTTTAAAACTAGCTGGTTGAATTGCTACAGGAAACCTTCTTTCGTCTGTGGCTAGTGATACAACTTTAGTCTATGTCCATTGAATAGTATCTTGAAGTGTACAGGGTCAATTGTGGTCAACTAGACTACTCCATTTGCAAATACATGACTTATTTCATAGGGACCCAGCCATCATGTCTGCAGCTTGCCTGGTATCTCTTGGTATCTGGAATCATATAACAATGCCCAATCTCCAACTTTGAACTGCTTACTCTTAATATGGGTATCATACCACTATTTTCTTTGGTTTTGGACAATTTCTGTGCGCTACAGGGCAGACTTGCGCATTTCATCCAAAGAATTGAGATGCAGCAAGTGCTCTCTCTGTGCTGCAGGAAGATCAATATTTAACTCCAGCGTTGTTCTTAATGTTTTGTGTTCAAACTCAATCGATAGCATTGTTGTTTTACCATATAATAGTTTGAACCCTATGGTGGTCTTCCATGTTGTTCTATATGCCCAGACAGCTTCTGATAGTTTTCTGCTCCAATCTCGGCGATGCAAATGAACTATCTTTGTTAACATTGCTTCTATTTCCCAATTTGTAACTTTTGCTTGTCCATTGGCTTGAGGGTGATAGGGGCTTGACTTCTGATGTCTAATATTATATTCCTTCATGAGCTCTATTATTAGATTGGAGGTGAATTGAGTACCTTGATCAGTAACAAGCTCCCTTGGCATGCCATATATAGTAAAAATTTCTTCATACAAAAATTCAGCAACTTTATGATCTCTAGCATGCCTCATTGCTCTGACTTCGACCCATTTGGTCAGGTAATCTATGCACACTAGAATGTATGACTTCCCATTGGATGGAGGATCTATTGGAACAATAAAGTCCATGCCCCATTTATCAAATGGTGTTACCACCACCTATGGGTTTAAGGGCATTTCATCTGATTTTTTTGGTCTGCCCATTCTTTGACATTTGTCACACTTCCTTGTATAACTTGCTGCATCTTTGTGAAGTGTAGGCCAATAGTAGTAAGTTGTTAAATCTTCTGTGTTGTTCATTTGGCTACAAATTTCCCTCCACATGGTTTATTATGACATGCATGAAGAATATCATATGTCTCATCTTCTCTCACACATCTCATGACTTGGTCAGGTCTAGTGTAAAATAATGTGCTATCAATCCAAGAGAAATGGAAGTTTTTCTCTACACGTAGCTTCTTTTTCTTATAAGAGAAATGTGTTGGCATTTTATTAGCTGCTAGGTAATTAGCTATATCTGCATACCATGGATTCTGGACAACAATATGAAACAAATGTTCATCTAGAAATTTATCATCTATCAAAGTAGTATCTTCTTCAGCATGATGAAGTCTGGATAGATTATTAGCTACCACGTTTGCTTTCCCTGGCTTGTCAATGATTGTTATATCAAATTCCTGCAAAAGAAGCCATCTTGCTAACCTGCCTGTGATGTCAGGTTTGTTCATGAGATACTTAATTACTGCATGGTCAATATGAACATAGATAGGATAACCAGTCACATAATGACAGAATTTGTTCAGAGCATAAACTACCGCTAGCAATTCTTTCTCAGTCACTGTATAGATTAAATCTAGTCCATGTAGACTCTTACTGATATAATAGATTGCATTTTCAAGTTTTTTATTCTTTTGTCCTAAGACAACACCTATAGCATAGTCTGAAGCATCTTTATGAATGTGAAATGGCAAATTCTAGTCAGGACCCCTAAGTACTGGTGCAGTTGTCAAAAGTGATTTGAGTTGCAGGAAGGACTCATCACATTCTTTTGTCCAAGCAAATTCAGCTTCTTTGGTAATTAAGTTGTACAGAGGACTAGCTATTTGATTAAAGTTTTGGATAAACCTCCTATAATAACCAGCGTGACCTAGGAAAGATCTGACTTATTTTTTCTTAGTATGAATAGTGAGTGTGAAAATTACCTCTATCTTCACAGGGTCTACCTGGATTCCAGCTTCAGAGATAAAATATCCCAACACCACTCCTTCTTGCATCATCAGAAAGGACTTTTCACTATTGAGAGACAGGTTATGTTCCTCGCATCTGATTAGCACTTTCTCCAAGTTATTTAGAGCTTTCTCAAATGTGAAACCGAATGTAGTGAAGTCATCCATGTACATTTCCATGCAATCATGGGATATATCAGCAAAGATGTTGATCACAATTCTCTGAAAGGTAGCAGGTGCATTGCATAATCCAAGTGGTAATACTAAATAGGCATATATGCCCCAAGGGCATGTGAAAATTGTCTTTTCTTGATCTTCAGGGGCAATGCTTATCTGATTGTAACCACTATATCCATCCAGAAAGGAAAAATATTTCTTTCCAGCAAAATTATCCAAGACTTGGTCAATAAAAGGTAAAGGAAAGTGGTCCTTCTTTGTAGCATTATTTAATTCTCTGTAATCCACACATATCCACCACTTTCCTCCTTTCTTAGGTACAATTACCAATGGTGATACCCACTTGCTATCAGAGATTGGATAGATGAATCCAGCATCTAACAACTTCTGCAACTCAGTTTTAACTATTTCTCTTAGTGCTAGATTTATTCTCCTCTATGGTTGATGAAGTGGCAAGCTTCCATCACTGATGTAGATTTTGTGGGTGCAGAGTTTAGGGTTTAGTCCCTCCATATCCCCATAATCCCATGCAAATGCTTTTTCATGATGACTAAGGAGCTTGGTTAACAATGCCAACTTTGATTGGGATAGCTTGTTGTTCACATGAAGGTTACTACAAGAGGAAAGTTCCACTGTTGTTGTTAGCTCTACCATTAACACTTCGGGCACTAGAATTCTAACTATTTCACTTGCCAGTAATTGATCAATCATTTCAGGGTTTGCTTGAGACATACAGTCCTCATAAGTACATAGCTATAAAATAGAACTTTCTGAAACATCTTTAGCCATAATACATTCATTTGTAAGAATTCTCTATATCACATCATCTTCCTCTTGCATCTATAGAAAATATTTCCTATGCAACATCATGAGCTGGGTTACTGAATTCACCTCTTCCTCCTCATCTCCTAAGTCTAGCCAAATAGGTTCTCCCAAGTCTGGCTGGGGTTGGGCAAGAGGATATAGGGCTAGCTTTCTTATGGTTTGACCATTTGAAATTGTCATAATACCTGATCTGCAATTAATTTTGGCATTAGTGGTGGCTAACCAAGGTCTTCCCAATATTACAGGATAGCCAGCAAAGTTTACTTTAGGTGATAGGATAAGAAAATCAACAGGATACTCCCATGAATCTAAGGTTACTATCCCATCTTCTATGAGGCTCTCTGGAGTAACAGTTGAACTATCAACAAGTTGTAACACTGTGGCTATTGTTCTTAAGCCTTCTATGCTTAGCCTATGCATTGTATCTTTAGTCATCACATTTGTTGCTGATCCCAAATCAACTAGAGCATTTTTCACAGTCTGTCCATTTATTATCAGGTTGACTACTAGACTACCAAGATCTGAATACTTTGGTATTACCACCTTTTCTAACATGATATCTGATAATTTCCATACAACATGTACTATTTGAGGGGCTTTCTTCTTCCGTCCTGGCTTTTTAAGGCCTGCTTCCTTAATAGCCTTTCCATAAAGAGGTATATCTTTGATAGCTTGGAACAAAGGGATTTGAATATTCATATTTTTCAGTTTCTCAATAATATCAAATGTTTCTTCCTCTTGGGGTATAGGTTTTTCTTTGTTTAGCCTATGTGGAAAGGGTGAATTTGAAGTGTGGACAGTAGTTCTACTGGGTATATCAGTCGGCTAGTTGGTATTTGGCAATGTGGCTTCTGGAAGCAGTGCTGCAGGAGTGTCTGCAACTTCCATGATAATAGGATATTCAGGTGTAGGCAGTGTGGGACCGGACCTCAAATGGATATCAGCTATCTCTAATGAATAAGTAGGGCACTACTGAGTGTCAGTAGTGTATGTTTTTTGTTGCTGCTGTTTGTTGTTTGGATTTGGCTGTGGTTGAGCAGGCAATTGGGTTGGCTTTGGATTAGCATTAGTTGCTGCAAGAGGTGACATTATTGCAAGTGGTTTCACTGGAGGTGGTAATTGTGGACAGCCAAAATTTTGGTTAGGCCACTGTGGAGGCCCCCTCCATTGATTAATTTACTCCCAATTTCCTTGCGGTGGTTGCCATTGATTTAGTTGATTAGGCCACTGGTTTTTTATTTATTTTGCCACTGATTATTTTGCTTATTTTTCCACTGATTATTTTGTGGGTTTTTCCATTGGTTATTTTTTTGGTTAGGCCATTGGTTATTCTACTGGTTTTGCCATTGGTTATTCTGTTGGTTTTTCCATTGAGGTTGAGAGTACTGAGAAGTGTTCTGATAATTTTGGTTTTGCCACTGATTATTGTTAGAATTTGAAAACTATAGAGGATCTTGTGGCATACCTTGTCATGAAGCCCATGGTCAATGTTGAGAAATGAAGAACACTTGATCATTGTCTCCTTCTATCTTCATGTAGTCAGTTGGCAAATGTTGATTTTCTAGTTTTGCTACCAGCTTACATCCACAGTCTTTCTTCTGTTTGTGGCAGTGTGGACAGTACTCAGCCAATTGTGATTCAACTTCTACATGCTTCTTCTTGGCAGTCATTGTGTCAAGATGTGTAGCTACATCATTTATAATATCTTTCTTGAAATATGCAAGCAAATTAGATATCTCTAGCTTTGAAATGCCCAAACTAATCCCTTTTGTGATTGTGGGCCGGTATCCTCTTCCTTTCTTTATAGTTGACCTTGAGTAGTTTTGACAGATTTTCTTGAGGTCATCCCAAGAGGATTGGGATATGTCTCCACTAGACATAAAGTCTAATGCTTCTAGACAATTGTCATTTACCCCTCTCAAGAAGACTAGTTTTTGTGAATCCTCTGCCAATACATGCTGGGGATTCTTCTGCATTGTGTATAAAAAATGTGAAACATAGTCCTCCAACATTTCATCTTCCTTTTGAGACATCCTAAAGATATCATCTCTTTTTGGGTCACTGCCTTTGCAATAATCTTTATATTTCTACAGAAACAACATCTGCATCTCATCCCAAGTACCTACTGCATTGGCTCCTAAGCCCATGAACCATCGTAAGGCTGACTCTTTCAGTGTTGCAGGAAACAACTTGAGCTTATGGGCATCATTATTATAGTCGAAGCTTCAACAGAGTATGTCAAACTCAAAAAAGAAAGTGTTAGGATCCTCCGTTATAAGACCATAAAACTTCGGAAGAGCAGCTGTGGGTATATTCTTGAGATTAGCATTGTTTATAAGGCTTGGGAGAGGAAATGGGAAAGTAGGATGTGTAACACCCCAAAATTGGCACCTAATAAACCAATCAATTTTGGTGCATTTTCTCATCCTCGAAGTCCTATTGTACTAGGAAAATTCTTCTCCTGATTGACTTTAATTGACTGAGTTTCAAATGCAAAAAACCCAAATTTGCATAAATTTGACATTACATTTAATTCCTAAATTCTCAATGATTATTAGCTAAAACCCCTACGATTAATTGATTTAAATCTAAAGTCCTAAGTGCTTTTAATTAAATCAATTCCACCCCCTTTGGCTAATATACATAAAAGGAATTGAAAGGTTATTTAATTATTGGATGAATTATCC
>MU223565.1:170607-180632 GCA_018584345.1 Thuja plicata | reverse complement strand
TTAGCAATGGTCAGGTTGTTGGCTCTCGTTCTGAGGGTAAAACTCAACATCCATAACTAATTAGGAGGCAACAGGTCGCCTCAATCAAATTTGCAGAACAAACAATTCATGTTTGTCTTTGTGAATTGAGCGATTGTGTAAAGACTATGTTGTGTTTGCGTTGAATTCAGAGGTCTACATTCAGCATATAATAGGATGTGCCATTACAGGAGGTATTTGATTATGGGGAGGCTACTAGAAAGGAGCATTAGCTATTGGATTGTTAGTAATAGGTGGATTCGGGTCAGAATTATCTAGAAAGCTAGCCAAAATTTCTGCAAAAGGTCAGAAGCTACTTACATCAAGTGGTTCTGCTCTGGAGGAAGATGCTACAGGAAAGTCAAAGCTTGCATCTTCAAAGGGTAACTCAACTTCTTCAACTTCCTCGTTCAAATTAGCAGACTCTACTGGGAGAAATCTGCCATATTCATCTTGTCGCCTTTCTCTTCGATGCATGCAATTGAGTTCTTCACGCTTGTGAAGCAATTTTTAGAGATACAAATCTAAAAACTAACTAGGAATGAAAAAAATGACTCAAAAATGTTCCTAGCTTGACACCATCCCCGGCAGCGGCGCCAAAAATGAACCGCCTCATAATAGGTGTGGAATAATCATGCTCAAGGCCTTTCTTAGGAATGGTTTATTCAATCTAAGGACTACTTCTCCCATTATTGGGTGCATTTAACTTCTCAACCCAGGGATGTATACTTGAAATGGTCGGCAGGATATGTGCACTAGGTTCCTTAAGGAGTCATTCTGCTTATGCTGCAGGAAGGTAGAAATGCATAAAAGAAACCTATACTAGTGCTGCAGGAAAATAATACATTTATCCCCTTAATAAAATGAATGCTAGAAATTGCAACTTTACTTAAACCTATGCTTTCAGCCTAGAACATCCATTATAACTATTCTTGGAGATGCTGCAGGAACATTCATAAGGTACAATGCTACAGGAAGAAATTGTAACTTCTATCTGAAATACTAGAAATGCTGGAAATGCTAGAAATGAAATCTATTATATTCTAACCTATTCCACCTCCCAAGTGGGCCCCCTTGGTCAGTTTCTGCTAAACTATTAACACTGAACGTAAACCAAGAACTACTTCATTGCATTTCAAAAACTCATTACATAGAAACAATACATGGAACTTGAAATAGATTGCTGTATAATAATTTTCTTCCAAAAACTTCTGTCTCTATCTTTTCTAGCTAACTTCAAACTATCGGTCCAATCCCTATATATAGAGGATCGAACACTTATTACAAAAACAAAAAAGAAACTATCTTGATGAAAACATGTTGGAGAAGAAGATGGAAATGCAACAGCCCGCAGTGTGGGTAATAAAGCTTAGGCGACCAATTCAACATAATAAAGTGCAGAGAGAATATAGGCAAACTACATCCCCACGTCTTGGAATAATGGCTCCATTGTAGCAGCCATGTTTTCTGGAGCTGTAATGATCACTACGCCGTAGCTGGTCCTCAACAGTCTTCCTTGAATGTTGTCGACCACTCTCTAGCCGCTTTCTCTCCTGTCAAGTTAGTTATGATGCGGAAATATTCATGTAACAATCTTAATCAAATTAAATATCCAAATATTAGAACATAGATTCTGATGGTTTTATGAAATACCACACTATATGTATAATATTAGTAAAATATGTCACAAACATCTACCCATGGTTTATCAGTTCTATCTGGACTTTATCACAAGTTTTGACTGACTAGGCTCTCATATGTTTTTGTCAAAAACTAGAATATAGTATTAAAATTATACAAAATAAAGGCAATAATTTGGTCTTATCAACGGGCCTTCCTTAAATAGGCAATTTTTCACCGCCCGAGAAGGTTCCAGAAATCTAGCCATTAAGGCCGACTACCCTTAGCATTTTATTATTTTTCACTTTTATTATAAAAGGATTGGCTTTAAATATTTTCAAAATATGAGATTAGGTAGCCCAACTTCTGGAAGCCATAATGTTTGAACCGTAGCTCCGATTGGCTATTATAACCACTTTTCAAAAAGGGGAGATTGCGATCTACAGTGCTTGATGGATGAAACATCAGTCATTTGGGGGTTTGGCCTCGATCCAGAGCCTCTAAGGTCCTAAAAATTGAGCTCAAAGTTTTCACACCCTAAAATCTCAACAGTAAATCCTTAATAACTTCACTAATATAGATGATCTGCAATGAAATTCAATTGGCATGCTTATATGACTAAGATGAACCTTATCCTAAAAAATTAGAAAATTCCGAGTTCAAATGACCAACTTACTAAAAATAGCAAGTTTCCAAAAATAATAGCTTTATACAAAATAGCCCTTATTGAATAGAAAACACATATTTTTTTTTTGGGTGATGCAAGATTTCCCTTACACCCAGGTGGCTCCTACATTAGACACCCGAGGTAATTTGAGAAGTGACCCTGTCATGTCTCAGGTGTGCAGAGGAAAACCAAGATGGTCAACCTCCTACTTTGTCAACCATGATGAATCTTCTACAAGTCATCCTCTCCATTTGACCAGATATTCTTCATACGTCCTATTCCTTATGCTTCTACCAACATGACTATCTAGTATATCTTCAATCTCCTTGGTAGCTAAAGTAGTTTCTGAAATACTCCACTGTGCTTCAGTGATCTCACTTCAACATCCCCTTCATGGTACTCTGTCAAATTTGCAATGTTAAATACTGGTGAAATTTTCAACTCAGTAGGTAATTCTACCTCATAAGAATTTCCTGAATCATGCTTCTTCAATATCTTACATGGCGCAAACTTCTTCATTTTCAACTTATTGTATGTACCAACTACAAATCGCTCTTTCCACAAATGAACCATGACTTTATCCCCAACCTAAAATTCTTTATGCCTCCTTCTCTCATATGCCTTAGTTTTATACTGTGCATTTATCTTGGTAATGTGCTTCCTCACCTCCTCATGGATGTTCTTCAAATGTTCTACAAAATCCTCAGCTTCACCACTACTTATCTCTCCTTTGTCTATCTTCCTCAACTCTGAAGCATTTCTGGGACTACTTCCAAATATGATCTGGAATGGTGATTTACCAGTGCTCCTGTTGACAGAATTATTGTATGCAAATTATGCCTGTGGTAAAATCAAATCCCAGCCTAGTGGCTTATCTCCAACCAAAACTCTCAGAAAATTTCCCAAACTCCTATTCACCACCTCTGTCTGTCCATCATTTTGTGGATGATGTGATGAGCTAAACTTCAAGTTTGTCTTCAACTTCTTCCCTAATGTGTGCCAAAAATATCCAACAAACTTAGTAACTCGATCTGAAACTATACTCTTTGTCAAACCATGTAGTCTCACCACTTCTTTGAAAAATAATTCAGCCACATGAATAGCATCATTAATCTTCTTATAGGGAATGAAATGTGCCATCTTTGAAAACCTGTCAACCACCACAAAAATTAAATCATGTCCTCACTGAGTCCTTGGTAAACCAAGAACAAATTCCATACTAATATCCTCCCAAGGCTTCTCTGGTATAGGTAATGGCTGATACAATCCTATATTCTACTTTGCTCCTTTTTCCATTTGACATACTCTACAATTCTATACAAACTTCTTGACATCTTGCTGCAACTGTGGCCAATGATAATTCTTTCTAACCAGAGCAAGGGTTTTATCTCAACCAAAATGTCCAACCAATCCTCCGCTATGCTTCTCCTTGATGAGATTCTCCCTCATAGAACTTTGTGGAATGCACAACTGGCTCCCTCTGAATAACATTCCATCCTGAATGATGAAATCCAGCCACTTCATTCTGTCTAGAGTAACAGGTTCTGTACAATCTTTCCAAGCTTCACCAAAATTAGGATCCTCTGGATACAAACTCTTGAGTTCCTTAAACCCAACCACCTCGATCTGCATCTCTATTAGCAAAATTTGCCTTTTGCTAAGAGCATCTCCAACTCTGGTAGACTTTCCACTCTTGTGTTTCAAGACAAATGTGTAACTCTACAAAAATTCAACCCATTTCAAATGTCTTTGATTCAACTTTCCTTGACTATACAAATATTGAAAATCTTGATGATCAGTATACAAAACAAACTCCTTGGGAAGCAGATAGTGTCTCCACTTCTTTAATGCTTGAATTATAGCATAAAATTCCTAATCATAAACATAATATTTTCTCTTGGCATCATTTAACTTCTCATTGAAATATGCAACAGGAACTTACCTTCTTGGCTCAAAATAGCTCCTATTCCAGTACCACTAGCATCACAGTCTACTTGAAACACCTTATTAAAAAAAAGAAGTGCTAAAACAAGTTGTTCTATAAGTTTTTGTTTTAACAGTTCAGAACTCTTCTCAGCCCCTTTAGTCTGCTTAAACTCTTTCCTATCCCCTCTCATTGTTTCAGTCAAGGGACCACAAATACTGCTAAAAATTTTGATAAACTTTCTGTAAAAGCTAGCCAAACCATGAAATTATCTTACCTCAGTAGCAATCCTTGGAGTAGGCCATTCAAGGATAGCCTTTACTTTCTTTGGTTCCATTTTTAGTCCTTCTTTTGAAACTACAAATCCCAGATACACTAACTCCTTCTTCACAAAACTGCACTTCTTCAAATTAATCAACAATTTTTCTTCCCTCAACTTCTCCAAAACCCTACAAATATGCATTAGATGCTCCTCCAATGTCTTACTAAAGATTAGAATATCATCTAGGTAAAAAATGACAAACTTACCCAGAAATTATTTCAAGATGTCATTCATGAGCTGCATGAAAGTGCTTGGTGCATTGGTTAGCCCAAAGGGCATGACTAACCACTCAAAAATTTCCTCCTTTGTTTTGAAGGCAGTCTTCTATTCATCTCCTTCTCTGAGCTGAATCTAGTGATATCCACTCTTGAGATCTATCTTTGAGAATTACATAGCTCCACTCAAATAGTCCATAATATCATCCATTCGTGGCAATGGAAATCTGTACTTGATTTTGATTTTTTTGATAGCCCTAGAATCTATGCACATCTTCCATTCTCCATTCTTCTTTGGTGCTAATACTGCTAGTACAACACATGGACTCAAGCTCTCATGAATCAAACCCTTCTACAATAACTCCTGCACTTGTCTTTTCAATTCTTCACTTTCTGCTGGTGTCATTCTGTGTGCTGCCTTATTTGGCAAACTGGCTCCTGGGATCAAGTCCATCTGATGACTGATCTTCCTTACCGGTGGTAATCCATCAGGCACATTATCGATACAATATCCTGAAACTCATTCAATAGATCTACAACTTCTACAGGCAAATCTTCGTCTTCCTCTTTACTAGATTTTGGAATTAAAGAAAAACACATATGCTCATGCTTCATACCCTCTAGGAATTTTCTTCCATCAACAAAAGTTATTCTTGTATTACTACATACCTTTTCTTCTGTATTGTTCAGTGGTTTTAGCTTATTTTGCACTCCATCCTTGGTCAGGGAATATGTATTTGCACGGCCATCATGTACATCATGCCTATCAAACTACCACGACCTTCCCAAAAACATATGAGAAGCATCCATAGGTATAATATCACATAGTACCTTCCAATCTTGAACTTTACTAGGCACTGTTCATTAACCATGCCCTTGTGGTCATCCTGCACCCAGGCGATCCGATATGGATGTGGGTGTTTCTGCTTCTTGAGCTTCAACTTTGTGACCATGTCTTCTGACACCAGATTGTCAGTACTTCTGCTATCAATAATCACATCACAACACTTATTCTCACACTTGTACCTAGTGCCAAACAAGCTCCTCCTTTGCTCAGGTTCATTTTCACCACTCAACATGACTCTTCTATTAACTAGGACTTCTCCTCCTTCACCATCTTCATAATGATATGATTTTGCATCTTCGTCCACATGTGTGACTCTATCCTTGCCGTCATTTCTTCTATCTACCCTTCTTTGGCATTGAGGACATTCATATGCCCTATGACCTTCTTATCCATAATGAAAACATGTTCCACAGAAGCCTCCTCTTCCTGATCCTTTTCCTTGTCCTCTTCCTCTTCCTCTTTGATCTCTATTATTTTGATTGAAATTATTTCCCCTCTGACCTTGACTACTACTGGCCTCATCCTTCTTTTTTTTATCTTCATTTTGGCCTCCATAAGATCGTCCACCAGATCTTCCACCATGACCTCTTCCGCTTTGCCTGCTTTCAAAATTCTTGTTCAACTTTTCCTCTACCTTTAGGGAAAACTGGTAGGCCTCTTCAATACTGTTCATTTGGATCAGGTTGAACTCCTCCTAAATGCTTGGCCTCAACCCATTAAGGTAACGAGAAAATTTCTCCTTGTTAGCTTCCACATGGCCTATTTTGACGAGGACTCGATAGAACTCCTCCGTATACTCCTAGACAGATTTCCCTGCTAGGTTCAAACCTTGCATTTTCTTTAGTAGATCGAGCTCATAATCAATAGGAATGAACTGTCGCTTTAATTTATCCACCATCCAGTCCCATCTTGTGATTTTCTCCTTTCCTCTTCTATTTCTCTCCAACTGAATCTCCTACCAACAGATCTTTGCATGACCCTTCAGTCAAGCCTTCATAAATTTTACCCTATCAGGATCCTCAATATCTTCATAATCAAAATATTCTTCTATTTCATTGATCCAGTCGATCAACTCTTCTAGGTTAAGATTTCTTGAAAATGTGGTAACCTCAAGCTTAGGTCTTTTCCTGATCTTGGAAATGGCCCAGAAAAGCCTTTCCTCCTCTTGGTTCAGAGTTTCACCTTCGCCTTCCTGATCAAAATCTCCTTCTACTTCGGCTTTATCCTCACTTTCATCTCTTACGACAAGATTCATGCCTCTGTGAATCTCTTCCTACAATGCTCACACTTGTCTCTGGAGGGCTCTAACCTCAGGTGGCACACCTCTAACTCTTCCTCCATGCTCCCTTCATGGAGGCATTTTCGTACTTATCACTGAAACCCTGACCACGATCCTGGTGTAATCTGCCTCACAGTCGGCGATCTGTCTACACACTCAAGAACTTCTCGCTCTGATACCACTTGATGAAGGGGACTCCCCTTAATACCACAAGTACACAACAGAAATAGAGAGAAACAATAGAAATTTGCAAGAATAGAAAATTGGCTTCTTATTGGCTCCATAAATATGAAATTACAAACTTTTGAATTACAATATCAAAAGCCACATGGGCATCCTTTACAATAATCTGTAGGACAAAGCCTCAAATAATCACCCAGAACTGCCCTAGAAAACACTACGGGCCTTCCTTAAATAGGCAATTTTTCACCGCTCGAGAAGGTTCCAAAAATCTAGCCATTAAGGCCGACTACCCTTAGCATTTAACTATTTTTCACTTTTATTACAAAAGGGTCAACTTTAAATATTTACAAAATATGAGATTAGGTAGCCCAACTTCCGGAAGCCATAACTTTTGAACTGTAACACCGATTGGCTATTATAACCACTTTCCAGAAAGGGGAGATTGTGATCTACAGTGCCTAACAATTCTTATCAATCGGGGGTTTGACCACGATCCGGAGCCTCTAAGGTCCTAAAAATTGAGCTCAAAGGTTTTGCACCATAAAATATCAACAGTAAATCCTTAATAACTTTGCCAATACAGATGATCTAGCAATGAAATTCAACTGGCATGCTTATATGACTAAGATGAACCTTCACCTAAGAAATTAGAATATTTCGAGTTCAAACGGCCAACTTACTAAAAATATAAAGTTTCCAAAAATAGCAACTTTGTACAAAATAGCCCTTATTGAATAGAAAACACATTTTTTTTTGGGTGATGCAAGATTGCCCTTACACCCAGGATGCTCCTGCATCAATATGCAATATAGTATTGATGTCATATTATGCTTCATATCATGTTATTTTGGACCTACTGATGTGTGCAATGAGTGTGCAGGGATAGTTGACCATGAATCCAAATCAGGGACCCAGTATTGAAACCTATGTTATATTCTGTGCATTCCAAGGCCTTGTTTATACAAAGAAACATGGGCCTCGTTGTATATGTTGTTTATTCGTGAATGTGGTTTGTATGTGTGTATATAAATTAGTTTATGTGAATATGATTAAGACATGTATTTATTTATTAAATTGTGGAAATTTTGGCAATTGTTGTTATTAAATATTAGCATGGCTAGTTAAGTGAATCAAGAATAGGTGTAGGGTTAACTAGGGGTTATCTTAATGTAGTACCCAAGCCTACCCAAGGTTAGAAAGTTTCTAGATGATCAAATTGACTTAGAAATCCGTAGGTTAACTTTAGGTGTAGTTTAGGAGGGTCTTTTAGGGTCCCAGAAGGTAACCTAGGTCAATTTTAGCTACCCAAGTTGGCACCCTAGGGGTTAAGGGTCATTTTTAACTCATTAAGAGATTTAAAACACAATTATGACTCCCCTAAAGTCTCATTTTTCAACTTGATCGAATTTAAAGAGTTGTGTAGTTTTGGTTAACCTCTCTTTTCTTCCCAAGTTGTATTTAACTCCATTTATGAAGAAGGAAGGCAAGTGGGAAGAAAGGGGTGGTTGGGGTCACCTCTTCTTTGATAGGTTCCTCATAGTTTGGAGGTTTGCCTTTATAGGGAAGGTTTTAGGGAGAGCTTGGGTTGTTCACCCACTCTCTACCTTTAGAGACACTTTTAGATTGAAGGAGCTTTTGGAAGAGAAGTCTTGGAAGGATAGCTCATCTCAAATTTTCAATTTTCCTTAAGCTTTGGAGTAAGGTTGGTTCCTCTTAGAGTAAATTTTTCTTTTTTATGAATGTTCTTTGTTGGAGCTCCAGTAATGGGGTCCTATGTATATTTTAATCTTTTCAAAGTTGAGTTTTTAGAGTTTTAGAATGTTGTTTTTATTTTGTGAATGAGTTTTCTTCAAGGCGCACTCACCCTTGGGAGGGCAGAGTAACATTGAAGGGGGTGGTAGGAAATGAATTCAGGTTAGTGCAGAGTCTCCCATGTGAGGAGGGAAAGATATGGGGTTCTTGATACCCATGATGCCAAGTATGGCCTGAGGGCACCTGGGCGGCATAAGGAGGTTTATACTTATGACTGCATCTTGTGTAGATGGTCATTCCAAGTTCATTTGTGGCTTGAGATTTTTGTTTTGATACTATGGATTCTCCTCATGTGCTAGTCCACCACCACCCCTATTCAGGAAGGCATCTTGGAGACCTTCCTCCTATTTTTCCATGTGAGAGAGTTTTATCTTTGTGTTTATATGTATGTTTGAGTTCCCGTGTGCTTTGTGAGATCTTCTTTGTATCTCGTTACATTCTGGATCCCCACGCTTGGGGGCGACCTTGAAAAGGTCTAGGTTGGGATGTGAGCCTCAATGGTCAAACTCATTCTGATAGGTTCATAGCTAGATGTTGGGAGCTGGCAGATTTTTTTTTTTTTGTAATTTGAAATTAGGAATCTCATTGAAATCTTATATTGCCTTGTAATTTTATGGTATCCATACTAGGAAGTGTAAATTCAAGGAAAGTGTAATCGTATTTTTATTTTGTAATTTAAAGAGAGAATTTGGGAAATTATATTTGGTATATTTATTAAATTTTCTTGGAAAACATTTGAATATATTAGAAGCAAATATTAGATAAAGTGTTATTTCATATAATCCAATGCAATAAGTTTCATGACACTAAGATGCAAAAAAATATATTTTAATATAATGATGGGATTAACAATTTGTAGAGATAGTAATATTTTTACGTAAATATTTTATTACCATTGCTAAATAAAATTTTAGCCTATGTTTAGAAATTTAAATGAATGGTGCATATATATGGTTTTTCTTTGAAATTTATCTTTCCTACACTTAGAGAATTTGAAAATTCTTCAAAAAAATAAATGTCCATTTTAAAAATTTGTTTCCTACAATGTCTAGGCCTAATTGGCCAGAGCCAAGATATGTGTTTTAAAAATGAAATTTTTTTTTCCTAGCACCTCTTGTTTTGTAACAGGCTTATATAT
>MU223565.1:108250-118390 GCA_018584345.1 Thuja plicata | reverse complement strand
TATCTAAACTAATCTTGGTCAACATGACCTTATGTATTTACAATGCCCTACTAGAGGGTCTTACACACACTAACACACCAAAAATACAAGAGACCACCATATTTGATGGCATCTCAAGGGTGCTCCTACACCAAAGTGTGGACTACATTTCTTTTTGCGTTTAGGTCTAATAATCACCTTAGCACGAAGGAGTTTAGGCAAAAGAACTTCTTGGTCAAATTCCTTCATAGGGTCATCATGTTTTGAAGTGTTATTTGAGATGTTTTTAACATTGATGTGTTGTTGAGGATTAATTCCCAATCCATAAGAATGTTCATGCCCCCCATTCTATAAGGGAATTTGAATTCCTTGTTTATGATTACCACATCCTTGACCATGGAATCCTTGTTTAACTAGTAAATGATAACCATGACCATAAAGAGAAGCCATATCAAAAGGATTCAATTGAACTTTAGTAGTCACTATGTCATCACTAGTAGGTTTGACAGAATCATAGTGGGTAGAAGCAGTGGAAAAGTTATTATGAATAGAATGAGAAGTAGAAGCAAAAGCTCATTGTTTAAACTCTCTTTGTTTCATCATAAAATCAAGATCAGAAACCTTATACTCTCCAATAAAGGTAGGATTAAAATCCAAGGTTCCCCAATCATCTCCAGGAAGAGCATTAGAGGAAGAAGGATTACTATTAGGAATAGGAGTATTGTGGGTTTGAATATTCAAACAAGGATTTGGCGCATTATCCATATGAAGTGTATATATCATGTTATTGCGAATAAACTTGACTTTACAATGAAGGGTGGAATGAACAACATTCATCTCATGAAACCAAGGTCTACCCAAAAGGAGGTTATAATTAAAAGGTCCAGGCATAACATGTAAAGGAGTATTCAGGATGACTAGACCTACTTTGATAGGTAAGGTAATAATGCCCAAAGTTTTCTTATCAATGTTATCAAAGCTATGTATAGGAGCATTATCAGGCTGAATAGTTGAAAGATCAAATTTAATCACTTTGAGAATGTCCATGCTACAAATATTAAGCTTATATCCATTCTCAATCAAGGTCATACATATGATACTCTTATTGATAGTTACAGAAACCATAAGAGCATCATATTGATTCTATACTTCTTTAGAAGGTAAATCCTTTTGAGTAAATACAATGTCAGGAGGACCTGGGGTAGCATGCATGCACTGTAAGAAGGAATTGATGTTCTATTGATTAGGAAGTAGAGTGGGAAGAGTTGCTAGAGATTTTTTCAAGGCTTCATGGTAGGTAGGTGAAGTTTGAAGAAGCTCCCATAAAGAAATCTTGGCAGGGGTATTGTGCAATTGGTTTATCAAATCATACTCCTGGCTAGGAAGACAGGGTGGAGGAGGAAGAATGGGTTGAGAAGGTGGTAAAGAAGTAGGAACCATCGGATTAGGTTGAGGGTTATTCCATGTATGATAGGTGTGAGATATCGAATCTTGATCATTGATAGACTCTAAAGACTCCATAGGTTTACCTTTAATAGTAATGCGAGGACAACCTTTAATAGTCAACAAGGGTTTTGGATAAACCAGGTTAGTTGTCTCAACACTACAAATAGGTTCACAAGAAGGAAGAAAAGAATATATCCTAGGAGGAGATGAGGTAGGATCTTGATTCTTCATAAGACCATCATTAAGACGGAGAGCATTAAGGGAATTAATATCATTCTCTGCTAATGCCTCATCACTAGAAGGAATACCAAATAGAGGTAAACCATCTATAATGTTTTCTTCTTTCTCTAAAATTTTTGCATAAGGGGAGTGTGTTTTAGAAAAAGAGTCACCATCATGTATGAATATGTCATTCATTAATAAATCACCCTCTTGTATCAAAGCATCTTCATGAGGAGGGGATAAATCAATGTCTTTATCCAAGGGTTCATCCAAAAAAGTAGAATCATGCACAATGGCTTCATGAGGAAGAGAGTAATCAATATCCAAATTCAAAGGTTCATCCCAAATAGGAGGATTATCATTCCTATCAATAAAGCACATTGTAAAATGTTTGGAAAATATTTGAAACAACTTGTGCAACATAATAATGAATAAAGAAATGCATAGAAAATATATCTAAATATATCAAAATGCATTCAAATGAAATCTATAAGAATGAAAAGGAAATTGAACATTATAAACACAATAGGGCATCTAATTCCATAAAATATAGGGGGTAAGCTTATTGGTTTCACCAAAATGTATAGCGGGAAAATGGATCCACACCCTATACTTAGGAGAGGAAGAATACTAATATTTATCCTCCAATGAGATCCGATTAACACAAAGGTAAGTGTCAGTTTGTGATCTATACAAAGGAGATAAATGGCTTGGGTTAACTTCTCCCTCACCTCTTTAAAGAGAGGGTTTATGGAAGAGAAATTGAAAATATTTGAAAGGTAAATATAGAAGACTAATATTGAAATGAAGAAATAAAAAGTACATACCTCTAAAAAATAATCTACTGAAAATCCTATCAAACGGTCTTAGAAAATATTGATTTTCACCATCCTAAACCAAAACTGTGAGATCTACAAAACTCAGAAATCTTTTTCTTTTCTGAGAAAGGTCAATTTTGACCCAAAAATTAATGTCACCTTTGACCCAAAAAGTCTGATTTTGACCTAGAAATTCTGATTCTAACCCAGAATAGAATGTCGATTATGACCTAGAACTAAATGTCTCCATTGACCCAAAATGTCTGATTCTGACCTAGAAAGTTTGATTCTGACCTGCAGAGTTCGACAGAAAATCTATTTCCAAATCCTGATAGTTTGCTGAAAAGGGTATCTAGATCTGCACTCCAATTCAATGTTTCGAACCTGTCCTTGAAAGAAAAATGGTTTTTTTGGGGGGGGTAAGGGGTTTTCCTTGGTCAAACCCCAGTTTTGGAATTAACCTTATAATTGAATTGAAATTGCATGGATAAACAAAGTAAATGAACAAATTCACCTTGCTTGTATAGAAACCCTTGTGGCAGATTCAAATCCATGGATCCACAAGTATGTATGCTCCAAAAGAATGTAGTATGTAGAATATAGGATGTAGGATGTCTCAAATCAATTGCTTTTAGATCTTCAAAACCAATCTTTAATGGATCTTGGAATAGGAAGAGGCTTGCATGGATGTGGATGGAGAAATCTTCAATAAGAGAGCTCCATAGAGCTTTGAATCCTTCAATGGATACCAATGGATCTCCTTGATGAATTGGATGCTTGAATGCTTGACTACTTGAATACTTGAGAGTAGATGCTTGCTTCAATAGATCATGCATAGAGTTGTATTTTTCAAGTCTTAGATGGTTATTCAAGTCTTGCCTCTTAGAGAAAATGAGAGGAGAAAGATTCCTTATATACAAATCTAGGGAACAATCTTCTAGAGAGGCCTGCATACGAGAATTAAATTCTCATTAGACCTATACCCATAGAAGTGGACCTATATTAAATATAATTTCAAGATACATTACCTCAAAGACAAAAACAGCCGACCCAGAAGCAAGAATTAAATCTTTCCAAAGCCCGACATTTGAAAACATTAGGATCCTAAAATTTGGACCCTGGGTCAAGGTCGAGGTCAAACTTGACCTAGGTCAGGGTTGAGGTTGACCTTTTCCTAGGTCAAGATCAAGGTCAAAGTTTACTCAGAAGGTCAATCTTTACCCTAAGGTCAAGAATCTCAGAATCACAGAGCAGGGTGCCAGAAAAGGTAGGAGAAAAGTGGAAAATATGGCAGAATCAGGGGGAAAAGGAAGATCCAATTCAAAGACCCATTCAAGGTGCTTGACATGACCCCAAAGCACTTACTAAGAGGGATAAACCAGTCCCAAATGGAAGTGCTTCCATTTTCTGATGATACAGGTCAAATGATAGATTGTTCTTCACCACTTTGTATGCCAAGTCCACAACCTTACATGGAACACTATTTGGTTAGCTTGAACTATATATCTTATGTGCAATCACATGAATTCCAAAATTTAGCTACATGTCAGTGAATCCATTCAACTTCATGCCTCTTCCATCCTGCTTGGCAAGAATCTTCTTAGCTAGATCAGCTTGGGGTAGGGTTTTAGTTGCCTTAGGTTTATCAAACATTGGGTACCCTATCACTCAATGTACCATAATCTTAGTGATTTTCATGGGTTCCTCCAACCAAAAATGCATTTCGTGAATGCAACTCAGAATAAACCTAATCCACTTTATCTAAAAATTCTTTGGCATATGGAAGATATGGGTTAAAGCCTTAACTTCAAGATTCTTGTGTTCCAGCTTCAGCTTTTCACCCACAAAAGGTGCCTCATATGCTTGATTCATCTCTAATGTGCCTAGATTTTGAATGGTACAATGATAGAAACTTCAAATGTCATGAATCAATAGTAGCTTAGGAGGAATTTGGGAATGGGCTCCCATTGGATCTATCTCCTCTGTGATCACTGGATGAGGTTTGAACTTTGGTGGTTCATAGACAACATTCCTCACTAACATCTTGGATCCCTTCTTGATCTTACTATTGGATGAAGATTCCATAATGCTCAAAAGATTAATGAAACTTTGCTGCAACTAAAGCTTCCAAACACAAATTCACTCTAAAATTGCTATAAGCTCTTAATCTCTCTGCAAACTATAAACCTTGGTAAATAATAACCCTTCAATTTCATCATTTATGAGAATTTTCACCTTAAAGTTTTCATTAAATTCTCCATACATAGTAGTTATCATAGCTCGGTTAGTTCTTCTAGGCTTACTTGGAAGCTTGACAAAAACTAAACTCACATCTTTGAAACCAATTAACCTGACTTAACTCGATTAAGCCTGAGTAGCTCAGTTGTAACTGAGATCCTGACTCAGTTAGAACCATAATGTGTCCCAGTGCATCAATATGCAGATTTGGACTTGCTAACATATCTGGAATTGATGTATGATGGCTTGTATGCATAGTTCCAGTTGTCTCACATATTTTTTCAGAGATGGTTAATCCACCCAACTCACCATTTTGGGTGCCATTTGTTCCTTCATTATTTTGGTCTGAATTATCTGGAGACTTCCTTACCCATTGCTGACTCATATAAGTTTTGATTTTAGCAACTTTTGCTTTGCCTTTCTCAAAACCAATATCCACTTTTTCTCTGTTCATAAAATTCTTGCTTAGATGACCAATTTTTTTACATACATAACATCTCTTAGTAGGATTCCTTTTTCTAAGGTGAGTCTTTGCACAGTTTGCACCAATGTGCCCATACTTCCCACAATGACAACATATGTTCCATGTGTTGTAATCCCAACCAAAAATTGCCTTAGCTAATTGTTCAGTAAGGTTCCACTTCTTAGTTATGCACTCTAAAGACTTATGACCTTGTTTGTTACAATTGAAACATTTTCCTTCAAGCTTAGGTTTCTCATTGTATTCACTTTCCCTATGTCCATGTTTGTTGCATCTGTAGCACCTACCATTAAAATTTGACTTTCCATTGCTCCAACACTTATTTTATGTATGCCCTAACTTACCATAGTGATTACATGTAGGTTTCTTGTTCTTTGGAGTTCCTTGTTGTGAGGATTCACCTTGTTCAATATAACCTAATCCATTTTGTCCATGATGTTTGAATTGAGTTTTCTCTATCAACTGATTCATGCATTCTTGTGAATTCATCACCCTCTCATTAGTTTTATTTTCAGTATCGAGATCACTTTGTAGTCTTTCATTTTTAGTCCTCAAATTGATAACTTCCTGGTTTGTACTATTGAGTTTATTTATCATATCCGCTTGCTGAAGTGAGAAATGATGAATTTCATTTTCTTTTTCCTCTAATCTTGTACTTATAAATCTCTTATCTTCTTGTTCCATTTCTCTATCATTTTCTGCTTGGTTCTTTTGTTCCATGAATTCACATATTCTGACTGAATGAATTTCTTCTTCTCTCTTCAATTTTCTGACTTCTTCATGTAAAGTGAGATTCTTTGCAAGTAGGTCTTCGATGGTTGCATCAACTTATTTAGAACTTCTTTCTTTGCACAAATCTTCAATTATTTCTTCTATGTATTCTTTGGCATTCATTTGCATTTCTAAATCTTTTCTTCTTTTTCAGGAAATGAGAGAGTTGTTCCTTGATTTTTTTAATTTGATCCATGGCCACTTATAGATCTATCTTTTCATTTTCAATGGTTTTCTCTAGTCCGTATATTTCAATTGCCTCTAATCTTTTATCAAGCTGTTAAACTTCTGATAAGAGAACCTTTTCTCTGATACCAATTGTTGGAAATATATTGTAGGCTAGGTTCCTGAGAGGGGGGGTGAATCAGGAACTAATAAAACTTCTTCACTTTAATCCTTTATTAGATTATCTAATCTAATTTCATGCATGAAACAGAAAAGAAATAAACATTCATAACACTTGAAACAAGATATGGTGACCTAGAAACTTTCCAAATAGAAAGTAAAACTAGGGTAGGGATGATACCCACAAGCTTTAGAAATGCAGTAATAAAGTTGGCCAGTTAAGGCTTACAATTGACCACTTTTGATGGTCTACCCTATTAGGAGCAATAAGGACTGTTAGGTCCACCTTGTGAAAGGATTTATACAATACAGTTAAGTATGCACTCTGCTAGGAGATTTGTGAAGGACTGTTAGGTCTACCTTGTTAAAGGATTTGACTGATACACCTATTGAATGAATCAGTGAATGATTTTCTATGTAACTCTGATTTGTTGAATAAGATCCTTTGATGTAGAACTGATCACCTAAATGTGATAGATGAGTCTCTGTTGTTCCTTTATACTGTTGTAGCCTTCTAATCAATCTACCTCTTCATATTCGCATCCATACATGTATTCAATGTTCAACTGATGATTGAAATATTTTTTACTATATCTTTTTATTATTGGATAAACAAAGTATCTTACATATATACCTATCCAATAAATTACCTCCATAAGTCAGCTACTATCATATTAAATAGTATCAAACAATATGTACTAAGTCGGCCCAATGCTGATACTCGGGTCCACTAATTCACTTGGGTGATATACTAACACTTGAGTGATACAATGAACTTGGAAACTCTGGCACTCAGTTGACATTGGGTGCTCAGTCCACATTGATCACTTAGATATGGTATGCAACTCGGGTAACACTGGTGACTTGACAGATACTCCTTGGAACTAACTACTCGGTTGACACTTCAACTGCTTGGCTCGGTCAACACTGCAAGATGCTAGCTTGGCTAACACTTTAATCATAATAATGACTAAGTGTTTTGGAACTAATTGAAAATATTTCTTTCCATAAGGTCTACACAATATATTTCCACCATGAAGCAGATAGTTTCCTTATACTTCTCCACTATCTCTTTGGGTATCCTTACCCTTTGTCTCATCTCTCTTTGAAAACCTTTAAAAAAACCAAATTCACAGTCAATATTATTCTTTTCCTACATCCTGTAGTACCTTCTAATTTGAGTAGCAGTAGGCTCATATGCATTCCATGCATGCATGCGAAGAAATATTTTTGTTATGGGGAAGAAAAGGTGCAATACTGAACATCCAAACCTGATGGTGTTTGACTTATCATGTTTAATTCTCATCAAATTCTCCAATAGTTGCAGTCTCATAATTTTACAAACATCATAATGTTCATTCTCAAAAATAATCTTATAATCCATTTGAATAATACCTGCTGATATAGAGTTTGCCCTTCTTCTATAGTTAATTTTGTAACCATAATCATGGATGTTATCCTCACATCCTTCTTCTTAATGTCTATGATCGTCATTGATCTTCAATAGATTTGAACAGATGATTTTTGAACTTATACCTAGTTCTCTCCTTTATAGTGAAAACTTGAGATAGATCCATTGTCTACTAACTATAAATATTGAAAATTTATCTCACAAACAAATCTAGATATCTCTTTTTGCTAAAGTAGGGTTTCAGATCACGCGAACACAAAAACTGCTCAAAGTGCTCCAAGATGACTCTCTGCTTTTCTCCAACTTGATTGAATGGTGATAAAAATGACTAAGTGTGCCTACATATGTATTGCAAGATGCTTATGATACATTTCCAAATGTACTCAAAAAGTTGTAATAAGGCTAGTCAGCCATGAAATTACCAGCGATCATACTTTGTAATTTTTTAGATCCTACAAACATGGATTTAAATCATGTGCATATCTATATAACTATGGATAACCTCACATATTCTTATTATATAAATCATGGGCTGGATAATGGACTGATTAAGTTATTCAATTCTCCCCCTAAGGCCATCCTTGGCCATTTATGCTAATGTGGAAATGCTAGCATCGGGCGAAGATCCACCAGCATCTACTAACTCTCCCTGGCCCTTAGATTCACTATGATTCTTCTCCTTCCATACTTTACCATTGTCCTTTCTTCCTTCTTTTAAAAAAAGGTGATTGTACTCATCCATGTAATCTTCCAATCTCTTGCTAGTATTACCAGTATTTTTCTTTATGACAATAGGTGGTGTTTTTTTAATAGGTCCATTATACTTGTCGTATTTTGTTGTGTCCTTGATTTTTGCATTTAAAACATGTAATAGCTGGTTTTTTGTGATTAATCTGAAATTTCTTGCAATATGCCCAAAGTTGTTGCATTTGTAACATGTGACCTTAGTAAATGTAGCATTTTTTTCCACTTTTTTGTTTGACATAATCCTTTTTCTTCCATGTATTATATAGTATCCTCCAATCATTCTTCTTGTGCCCATTTTCCCAACAATTGAAGCAATAACTAGAAAAGGGTTTGAAAGAGTTGCTACCTTTGGAATCCTTCTTCATGTGATCAATTTTTTTGCGTCCAAAGCATCTACCCTTGAAAAGGTTTTATCTTCTCTTTAAGTTCCTCATTTAGATTAGGTGCTTATTTTTCTTTGCCTTTTGATTTTGTTCCTAAGAATTAGAGCATTCCACTTCATTGAATACAACTCAAGTTTTGTCACCTTTAGGATTTTGTCTCCCCAATTGTTCATCAATTAAATCACTGCTTGCATGAATTTTCTCAATGTGATTCTTTGCTTCTACAAGTTCTCCCTTAATAATGTAGTTATACTTCTCTAACTCCTGGTAATTAATTTTGACATCATTAAGCTCAATATGCATATTCCCAATCTATATGTTTGCAATTTTTAAAGGCTTCTTCAAGTATATTCTTTTCCTCTTTTTATTGTTGAATTTCCTTAGACACTTGCAAAGTAGTTATCTCACATTCATGATTTATTTTGGAATTATGTTATATTTGTCATCAGTGAAAACACTTATTCAATTCTGAATGCTTACCGAGCTCATCACTCAGTCTACAGCTTATACTGAGCATTCAGTAATCACCTTGTAAAGCTCAGCGGTTAAACAGTTCAAACCGAGCAGAACAGTGGTCACCAAGCATATGAATAGTTCAGCAGTGTTTACCGAGAAGAGAAACATGTACCGAGCAGACGGTAGTCAGCAAGCTTCACCGTAACTACCGAGCCATCAGTTGAAGCCAACCGAGAAGTCAGTTTCCACCGAGTCACCAGCGGTTACCGAGTGACACTATATCTACCGAGTCACCAACGGCTACCGAGTTCCAAGCTACACTTCGGGACTAGTATGGACCAAGCTTCTACTCTTACCAAGATCATGACAATGCCAAGTACTGTAGTGGATGCCGAGTATCAGAAGATCGCCGAGCCAGCTTGAGGAACCCGAGCTTCTACCGACTCAGTAATATTTTTTTTACTTATGGACGGCCGACTCAGGAATAATTTTATTTGTATTTGGCCAACCTTGAAAATTGTAATTATGGGAACGGTATATATATGTAATGTAATATATCATGAGAAGTGTGAAATAAGAGTAATCAGCGAAAAAGAGAAGAATATCAGAGACTGCAATAATGTGAAAACAGCAGCAGAGCAGAGCATTTTCGCAAGGTCAGTAAAGGAGAAGAATAGCCATATCTATCATAGAAGGTGATCAGTACTCAAAGGATATTATCAGCAATAAAGTTGTAAGTCAAGATCTACTGTTTCATCCTAATAGTTGAATCAGTTTGTAAATCCTTTAACAGGGTAGACTTAACAGTCTTTCATAAATCTCCTAACAGAGTGCATACTTCAT